>VZRL01003197.1:4258291-4342343 GCA_013397895.1 Origma solitaria
AGAAAATTGCTTTATGTAAAAAGTCTGGAGTATTCAGTCTTGTTGAGAAAAGCAGAACATAGATAAAAGTTCATCTAACATATGAAAGAAGGATGGTCAAGACAAAGTGTGCTTTGTGAACAGCAAGCCTCAGTGGCCCTCTGAATGGAGAATGGTCCTTCCCGAGGTTAGAAGACATCTTTTTTCACTGCGGGTGATCCAGGATTAATCTCAAGCAAAGTAGTAATGATTACAAATTACAGCCAAATTTCTATCTTGCCTGCTGTGACAAAGATTGCTGAAAAATTGGTTCACTCACCAATGATGAGCTGTCCACACAATGCACACTAAAATTACACAGAACCACCATCCACATTTTTGGGCCCTGATGGAATTCAAATGGCCCTAGAAACATGGCTAGTAGTTTCTTCTGCACACAGATCAACAGTCACATTTCTGGTCCAGTGGTCATGAATTCACAAGCCTTGGGGAATTTTGCTTTTTAGTTTTACTTTTTCCTGAATTTTTACCAGGTTATTGTAGCAATGAAACTGGCTAGTTAATGTGCTCAGATTGTGGGACTAGTCTTCAAGGTGTGCCTCCATTTGCTTTTTCACAATGTTCAGGTGGGTCTGGGAGAAACAAAACAAAGAATGTTTCATTTCATGTTTAAATTCATTTCAGAGTGTAGCTCATGGCAATTAGGTCTATTCATAGAACCCCAAAATGGAACCATATTTTTTTCTGACGGATGTATCACTGCATCGAAAGAGATGAATAGTATCTTCTCCAAGAAGAAGACAGGTACTAAATGCTTGAAAGAATGCTTTAATGGAATATATGATAACTTTAACGAGACCACCACACAAAACACATCTCCTGAAGAGCAGGTCTTACTAGCCTGAAATAAGGTTCTGTCTCCTCCAATGCTCCAATCTCTATTCTAACTGGTTTATATATTGTTACCCTTGGATGCTTGAAATGTGTTTTACAAGCTCAGGGGCTTTTTAAGTCACAGAAAAAGAAGAGCAAAATTCTCCCACAGAAAAGAGTAAGAGAAGCCTCTCAGGCAGCCGGAGAGGAGGGAAGGCAAATCGTACAAACCAAAACAATGACTGAATACAACTGATAACCCTTGTGTCAGCTGAATTTGGAAATGACATATGATAAAAAGCAGATCTTGACAGACATATTCAGGTAGCAGGTTAGCGTGGGCTGAAATGGTGAGCTAGTACTGGGATGGGGCAGCAGGATGGGGGTGAACACATCTTTGCCAAAAACAGCATCTTCCAATTGAGAATTTTAAAGCTTTTTAAGACGAGCAGTAAAGCATTATTCTCTCCAGTTTATGAATAAGGAAACTGAAGAATGGTAAGGCAGATTACTCAGCGTCACCCAATAAGATGTAAAGAGGGCAGAAGCAGACCTCAGGTCTCTTGATCACAATATCTCTCCATTTCATTTAATGAACTTGCCTCCCAGATGCAGAGAGATATTATAGTGCCTTAGGGCAAATCCAGATTTTCATAACTAAGCAGAATGTGAATCAAACTGGATAAGGAATTGCATCCTAAGTAAAACTCTTACTTAAGATATAAAAATGCAAAAACATTCTTTAAAACGTCAAACAGTTTGGAAAAAGACCTTTGTTCAACAAAGGAGAAGAGTGTTCCTTCCTGCCTTACCCCCTACAAACTCAGGATATACATTCAAGATGAGCTACTAATTTGGGTACTTGAAATTTTATAAATTATGCAAGATGCAAGAAACTGGGAGCATGGAAAATCTTGGGGGTAAAGGACAAATAAATGCGCACTTTTAACATTTGTGCAACCAGAAACATCTTCAAGAATGGCACAGTGAGGGCAGGTGAGCCCTAACATGGAAATACATGGGAGAAAGTTAGAAAAAAGCTGCAGGACATTTCATAGGTAACCCACTACCTGCAGTAGGCTTCAGTACTGTTAATAGTCAAGAGATATTAAGGCAACAGTGAGCACAAGGGAGAGCAGAAGGCAAAGCATGATGCTGTCCACAGCACAGCACTTGCTCAGTACTGTCACCAGCAGACCTGCAAAGACTGGAAAAATACTGCTCTAATTTCATTTGGCCCACTTAAAGATTTGAAGGAAACAGAAATACAGCTTTATTTAATGCTCTAAACTGCTCTCTGTGTATGAGGAGATTGGACAGCCATGCCAGTTTGTGTTCAATCTGCACGTTACGTTTATGTGAGCTTACATCTTTTTAATGCAGCACAGTTACACTTACAGCAGTTTGCAGCTTCCCCAGGAAACCATTGGAAATGGGACCTGTGCCCAATTGTTTTTATCCCAGTTAAGTAAATAAATGAAATATGCTAATTAGCACCCTATTAGTTCACAGCAGGGAGTAATCCAGGGTACTTTTATTGGAAATTATTCTGTCATCTAGGAAGCTCCTCTGTAACAGAATGCAAACTGGCCCAATTTTCTCTTTTTACCAACTGTGGATGTCACCCAAATAATGGCGATGCCACTAAGCACAATCCATAGGACATGGTGGTGCTGCATGAAACCTCCTTTCAGTCTCCCAAGAGTCTGGCCTAGACATATGCTGGCAAATCCCCCACCAGAGATGCTGTCTGCTTTTAGATTGAAGGGTTGTTTTGTCAAGCACACTGTCAAGTACATAGTTTATTTTCCTCCATACAACTGGCATTTCAAATATTGTTCCAGAATACTTTCTGAATCACAAATCCATACTAATGTTGACTTTTTTTTCCTTATATGCCAGAAATACTGAGGCTAGGACACACCAGAGGTACAACTCCACAGAAAAGGAAAAATGGGGCAGAAAATAGTCATAAATTCCAAACTCTGTATCTCCATACTGTAAGGGGGGGAGGGGGGGCGGGATAAAGTTTTTACATAGTTTATATTAAAAAATATAGTTTAAGTGTAAGTAATTATACATATTTTACCTCTTTGCTAACAAAGTCTGGTAGGTGCAGATCTGTAAAATCAGCCTGGCAACAAGATGACATTGGAAGTAATGCAGGCATTGAGGAAAAAAAGCTTAATAAAAAAGCAGCATGTTTTCCAATCCAGTCTTTCAGAAACACCCATTTTCAAAGAGCTTTGGGGCTTTTGGGGATTAGACACTATGACACATCTGTCAGGTTGCCAGTAAGCATGTCAAAATCCCCATCATGGTTTGAGTTATGCAATGAAGCTTACTTATGTTATAGAGATACCAGTGGCACACCTTTCTTTTGTTATCAAATTTATATGAAAAGTTACAGGGATTACCTTGGATTTTCTGACTGCCATTTAACCAGAGAGGGACTTCAGTTTTTATTCTGCTGAAAAGAAAGGCGGTTTAGCGTGAGTTCTCTGTAAAACTTCTAGGTCTTCCTTCTGAAAAGGCCTACATTCAAGCATTATTATATTGCATAGATTTAAGGCCTCAAAATACAAATATTTTTAATATTTAAAATGTCACTATTTATGACAAGCAATTTTGGTTTTATTTAACCAGTTGAATCTTTTAATTGACATGGGATCTAGTTTTGTTTTGTACAAAATTACAGTCTTAATTCATTAATAAAGTTGTCCTGTTCATGTTCACTGTATATCCTGCCACAGTTATTTAACATTTTATCCATTTACACCTTAATTGCAGAATTTATACACATGACTGCTAGCCACTGGATCCAGTTTTTAAATTTTAAAGAGTCAATTTTAAAGTTGGGAAATTCAAATTAAGAAAAGCAACAAGACCTTGAGTACCACAACACAGTCCTCTAGTGTTTCGAATCTATGCCAATTACTCTTTCAAAAGGGAATTTTTTTAACATAAAGAGAGGACCATACTATCAAGTGGCTACTGTAATATGGGTCTCTTCAGTTTAGCAGTGCCTGTTAGGTCACCCAAGGACCAGGTCTTGTTCATGCTCTGAGGAAGGACAGCTTGCAATCCCTGGCACAATGTGGCTCTGATTCTCAGTGATCCTCTCCTTTAATATCTAATAATGTTGTGTGTTGTGTATCCAGGACTGTCCAGAAACGTGCCCAATGGGTTTGTTCAAGATAAGTTTATTTTATTTTTATTTTCCCTTTACAACTGAGATGCTAGGGTCTTCACTGAAAACTGACCAGGTAACACCAGTGACTCACAACATGATGTGACTGGACTCAAATGACTATTTACAGATCTGCAGAGAATACGTAACACGCAAATCTCTCTTTTGGGAAGGATCCTTTTTATCGTTAGAATATATGCCTTCCCTTGTGCAAAATAAGACCCTGGGATTTTTCAGAACAGAACAAAAGCTCAGAGCCCCTGCAATGTGACACACAAGAGGGTGGTATTTAGATGGAGCTGCTAAGCTAACTGCAGCCCTCAGACCCAGCACTGCTCTGAACAGCTGCACAAATACCCAGGGAGGCAGCCACAACACAGAACCTGTTGGGGCAAAACCCGCCTGCGGAGTACCCTGTAAATACCCTCACTCCACATCTGAACTAGGAGCAGACCCGAGCCCATCTGTTCCTTCACTACTGGCAAATGTTCACCAAGGGAAGGCTAAAAAGTTACACGTGTCTCACCAGTAGCGGATATCATTGACTCAGCATCAGAGAATGCCAGAACATCCCCGAAGCAGTCAGGACTGAAACACTGCACTGCTGGCAAGGAGACACCATGGTCAGTTTAGCATTTATCTGCTCCAGTAACTATGGAACACGTAGCTGAATATGTCTGCTACATACATTTATTTAACCTGTTGAAAAGTCATGTGGAGAGGAGAATGAGCTCTGAATGCTTTTACACATTTACAGTTGCTGGGAAAAACATTTCCTTTAAATCCACATGTTCAATATATCCATCTCACTTTGAGTCTGGCCTTCTGAAAGGAAAATTCACGACCTGGCATTTGGGATGAAAAAACTGAGAGAAAAATCCCTATTGACACATTAAATTAGACACGTTTGCAGGGCTGCCAGAGACAGCAATTACTCTGCTGCAGCTTCTGTGGACAGATTACAGCCAAAAACACTGACTGCTACCAGGTAATTCTACCTGCTAATTACCTGGGAAGACTCAGGTACTAAACTGACCTGAATGTTTTCACGGGTCCTGGGACCCATTAAAGGAAAGAACTTTTAAAAAGCCACATAGTGATGCTGACAGGAACTCTGGAGCTGTTGAAAATCCACCAAAAATATTCTTGCAGTGTAATGATTAGAGTCTCAGTCAGCCCCAGTCTCAGCAGTTGTAACAAAAATAAGTACTTTAATGGGGTGGTGGGGTTTCTTTTTTGCACTACCCACCATTCCCCCCTCCTCAGCCCAAAGTGAGGGGCAGAAGCTAAAAGCTGATGCTGAGGCCCTGATGTGTGTCCAAGGCACATCCCCGAGCACAAGCGAACACACCAGGGAGCTAACCCAGGTGGCTTTGCTCCTGCAGAATGGCCTTGTTTGCCTTGCACAGCAGCACGGTTGGCCCTGTGACAGATGTCCCTGGAGGCACAATGAGCCCCGGTACAACTTCTGAGCTACTGGGACTGGGGCAGCAGAGAAAGCAGGAGCCGGAGCCCCAGCACTGCTCAGAAAGGCTTTCTGAGGGGATAAAACATTGTCACATCCAAACCATTAACTCTCCAAAGAGATTATGACTTGCAATTTTTTTGGTGCCATGCTGGGACAATACCTGCAAAGGTCAGAACTGGGAACCCAAGTTGCAAACAACTTTCTCCTGCAGCAATAAACTCCCTAACCCTGCTACCAAAGAATGCTCTGGTGAGAAAAAGTCCTTTGACAGCTATTTGCCAAAAGAACTCTTTACAGTGAAACGTCCAAAAAGAATCCCAGACCAAGCTGCAAACATCTTTCCATCTCCAATAAGGTTCTGCATGCAGTCACCAAGGCAGGAAAAAAAGCTACAGAAGGAATAAGGAAGCTTTGTGTAAAGAAATCTGCATCTACCACCGCTTTCCAGCCTGCACACTTACCCCGTGGGGGACTGTAGTTGTTCAGCGTCAGGCAATAAATCAGGCTGAGGTATCATGGTCAGGAGCACATAACAAACATTAGAGACACACTGTTAAGTTCACGTTTCTTAGCAGCATTTCTTTCACTGTCTTCTACAGTACAAAGGTAAGTGCAAAAATTTGTCAGAGCTCCAATACACAGGCAAAGCCCAGATAATCCAGGACCCACAGAATCTGCATTTCACATCTAAAAATTCAAATCTTCTACGACAAAGACAACCTGCCACTTGCCATTCTGTAAGAATTTGGGTATAATTAAATACTGCTAGAGATGCAAGGAAAGATGTGTTATTTCCTGTGAGGAAAAAAGGGTGACTTAGAGGTTTTTAATATTATAGTTATTGCTTTTCAGAAAGTCTCCTCAGGAAACATCAGAAAATCCCTCCTCTCCAAATAGACAAGCCTAAAATTACAGATTCATTAAATCAGTGTGTGGGTAAGAAGTTTCTTCATATACTATCACTATGTTTAAAACAGAAAAAACACAACCTCCTTTCATCTGCTGAGGCTAAGAAATCTGTAACAAAAAGAGAATATACAAACAAAGCACAGTGCTCCCTGGCACAGTCTTTGCTGTCAAAACTTGCTTCTGCCCAGGGTCCGTTTCCCACTCCTACCTATATTTAAACTACTATCCCAAACTGTTATTTCAGGGTTGCATTAAACACATCAGGATTTACTTATTTAGTGAGCAGTGATGCCACCAATCTTTCAGCTTGACACCAAAAACATCTGATCAAGGCTCTGCTACAGAATTTAATCCACTAGGCAGCTGCCTAACACATGAAAATATTCTCTACACAGTGTGCTTCATGACACATTTCTGAACAAAAATACTCTTTACTATATCCAACAAAGACTCTGTTAATTCTTCTGAGACTACAGCATACATCAAATTATTAAGAACAGTGCAACAGGGACATTAAATAAACAAACTAAGAGTTATTATAGATCTATAGATATATATAGATAGTTTAGGTCAGTCTAGTTATCTTCTAGTGAGTGTAACTAAACAAAATAAGCATGTAGTGAACACTTCCATAAATACTTTGAACTATGCTAATCTATTTCATCAGACTAATCTAATTTATCTGAGCCAGTAAACAACAAAAAATGTGAGCTCCTTGAATTTTCCCACAAATATTATCCCTCCACATTGTCTGTGACTGCCAGAACTCTTGGCATATTTAACCATATTTTGGTAAATATTACAATTAGGAATGATTTTTTTTCTCCTCCAGACTTCTCTTCTGTAAAATGAGCAGCTATTACCAACATATGAGTTGTCCAGCTAGAAAAGGGAACCAGGCATCCAAATCAGAACTCGGTGGAAGCTGATAATTGTGTATATCTAGAGATTCTCTGGTTTAGTGGGCCTGTGCTACCTCCCGACACAACACACAACTCCTGATAACAGGCACAGAGGTAGCAGCTGCCCTCTGGCTCTGCTCTTCTGTGGAGACGCAAACCACTTGATGACAGCTTTGTTAAGGCTGGATTTTTAGTTTCTTGCCTATGACTACACCTTGATTCAACAAGGTGCTTAGATCTGTAAGCTGTACGAAACAGGACAACAGTCCCACCAAAAACAAAGGTCTCAGGGCTTTGAAATGAAATCTGCACTCAAGGCTTTGCTCACAGTGCTCTGGATGCCAGAGCAGCTCCTGCAGAGGTGCAGAGCACTGCACATGCAGTGAGCTGCTGTCACACTGCACATATGCTGGGGAAACAGGATTGTCTTTGATGCACCTGTGCATACAGGGAAGGCAGGTTTGTTTCCTTGAGAGTTGCGCCAAGTTCGAGCGGTGATCTGTAAGAAAATGATTTTGCTTCTAGGCTCTGTTGCTGATATATAATCAGCATATAATACTTGCATAACATTTCACCAACTCATGGAATATTGCAAACATCAATATCCAGAGAGCTCAGTGAGCAGGGGACTGAGAAGACTTACTAATGCTACTCCAAGACCACCCCCAGTGGCTCATTAGCAGTTGACTTTACTGTTATACATGCAGTTTTCCACATGGGCCACCTCCTAGGGAAAACAGATGGTGAGAAAGAGCCTTCCTTCCCCTTATCACCATCCCTGCAAAGTTAGTAACTTCTTTATTTTGACAGGTATTTTCCCATGATTAACATTTAACTTCACAAAAAGAAAAAAGTATTGGTGTGTCTTGGGTAAATAAACAGCTATACACAGGAGAAACTAACACATTCAAAACAAAAGGGCTATTTCTGTATTTGAAAAATTTCATATCTATTCTTGGGGGATTTTTTTTGTCCTTTCAGGAAGCTTGCAAATGTTAGAAAGCTATTTGGTCAGTGCTTCTACTGGACAGTAACACATTTCTATACAGTAGATGAAAAATAAATTATCTTCTACATCTCTCGTTGGTTTACATATTTCTTGACTTTCCCAATTTTGTTCTCGCAGATGTACATGAATGCAAGAGAATTAAAATGCATAGCTAGTTCCAGCAGCACAATTCTGCCTCTGACACACCTCAGGTAAAACTGTGTCACATATATTTTACTGAGTCCATGGATAACTTCTGTTCCACATCATGGCCTAATATCAGGGAGGGCAATTAAGGCTCATGGTCCTCCTTTCAGTATGCAATAATATATTTACCTGAGAGGTAAAACCGCATCTGAAACTCTGAACCCTACTTGTACCTGACAAAGGCATGTGAATTTTGATAAAGCCACGAAGATAGCGCTTCCCATTTCAACCTTGACACAAAATATTCCAAAAAGACATTAAAAGGAGGGACCATCAATTTCTGAAAGATAGAACTATTTTTCACAAGCCAAACAGGTCTCACATTTGTTTCTGTGCTTGCATTGTGACTGATTTAAAGTTATTTTTTAAAAGACAAAGATCTGGATTTTTTATTTGCAGAAGGTATTGCAGTTTTTAGCCATTAACTGCTGATACTTTGAATGAAAAAGGATGCAAGAGGACCATCACAGGTCTAATGCTCCAGAAACCCTCTGCCTCTAGCAGCAAAAGCACATACACTAATGAACTGGATAGCTCTTCAATGACAGTTGATTTATATAAACTATGATGGTTTCTACTGAGTTAAATGTATTTATAACACATTGCAAGATATAAATATGCAGCAGGAGGGGACCCCATGCTTTGCATGTCTTTTGATCAGGCACTGTGTTTATTGTCACTCATTTTAAAATCAGATGCCAAAGGAGAAGGGACTTCAATCACAGTAACCCTATCTCATGGTGGTTTCAGAGAGCACCCTCCAGCAAAATGCCTAATTAGCAACATTTTCTGAAGATTTGGGGCACCCAACTTGAGACAATCTGTGTCTGATTTCCAGAGATGCCGAACATTCATAGCTCATGTTGGATCAGAAACAGCACAAGGTAGCTCAGCCTGAAGGGCAGAGATGTTTCACAAGATGAGACATCACAAGAGACAGGATGGGTGGTCACTTCAGCCTGAACACACACCCAGCAGCAACAGAAAACATTACATGTTGCCTGATTCCATCAGCATAAAATTAAGCTTCTTTTTTAAACAGACAAGCAAAATTAAAAAGCCCTGGTTTGTATTTGAATTGCTGTTTTGAAGACTCTGACATCTGTTGTCGAGTTAAGCAAAAGCAGCATCTCATACACAGACTCACTTATCTTGGTATGTAGTCTATACATTTTCAATTGTTTTTAATTTCTATTTCTTTCCCTAAGATTTTGTATAAAATTGTGATTTTGCAAATATAAGGTACATCCAGGAACTACTTGAAAGCATTCCTTACAGCAAGAATGAAGCTCAAGAAATTTAGGTACATTTACTAAATGCCTCCATAATACTAGGAATAGGGGAAGAGAATCTCCTATGCCTCCAGGACTTAGAATATATGAATATATGTTTCTTTAGGTTTTTTGGGGTTTTTTTTTTTTGAGGGAAAGAGCAAGCAAGATATAAAGACAGCCAGAATGGAGTACAGAACAAAACCAGTCACATTTCATTTACTCAGAGTGTCACACAACACAGAGAATATTTATACCACCAAAAAATTCTAAATTTAGAAAAGTCAGAGGTGAAAGGATTAAAGTCTTTGGTTTAGAGAGTGCACAACATTTTCACAGTGAGGGGGTAATATTTGGTTTTTGAAAATCTAATTAATGGTATTTTTCCTTTATAGCTTCTTTTACAGCTGCTGGTTATGTATCTGATGTGACTGCCATTGGTAGGAAGATATTGCACTGATTTTTATTAAGGGCAATGAGCATCCAAAGGCTGACCCAAACAAAAAAGTCATTAAAAAGTCATGCTTGCAAAGATTTGAATTCACATTTGAATTTAAATACCTTCAATTACTGAACTACATTTTTACTTTTTGGCTACAAGGTGATGTAGGCGCAATGATAAAACAGACCCACTGAGGGAGCTGCACCAAACCCTCTAATGGTGGTCTCCAACTGAGAGCTATTTGAACCGTTTCAGATGTGTGCTTATGGGAAAGTGAAACAAGCTTCAAAATTCAGAGAACTGTTTCTAAAGCTACTGCAAATCTAGCAGACTTATTGCTTTACAGACAAACATTTCCAGTCCACGGAAGGATGTGGACACTGAAATACCAGAAGGGATAGTTCTCAATTCCCTTGAGCATAAACTAGTCCAGTCGAAAATTTTGCACAGACAAATTTTTAGCTCATTGTGACTTACAGATTTCATTGCTACAGCAAGTAGCTGGCAGTGTGTTTATCCACTCCACAAATAATTAATATCCTGTGTGCCCATCACAATATGCTGTTACCAGGTAAGCCCTTTTACTCCCTCTAGAAGGGGCTCAGGAAGGATAAGCAGCACTGCATTCTCCAATAAATAAATTTGAAAAAAAAAGAATAAGCTGCCAGCACACAGAGAGGTGTTAATCTCTTCCGCTCAAGAATTATGAAGAGGAAAGTAATATAAATTGTAAATTGTGCAGGCAGCCCAGGAAGTTTGGTTCAGTGTCACTCCATATCACTGGTGTGGCCATGGTGTGACTCATTAACAGTCTGTAGGAATCTTGGGGAGCAGAGTCAAGATGAGGGGGATGACTTGTCCGTGGAATTCACAAGTCTAGAGGCATTTGGCAGCTTTTCATTCCCCATATTGCACAGATACTTTATAAACGTGCCTAACGAACCACAAAGTGTTTTCTCATGAGTTGCCAACTATTTGTTATAGGTTGACTCTTGCTTAGAGAGCAAGAGTATAGAAAGGGCACCCATTCCACAGGGTTGCCTTAGCGCAGTCACACAGACATTGACGTAAAACAGTCAAGGTCACATACAGAAAATAAGGATCTCCAGCCAGGAATCTCAAACAGACAAAAACAAATGTGATCCCTACAGCAATCTCCCACAGTCTGAGAGGTACCCTACAAATGTGTCTCTCTACTTATGGCTGCGTCTTACTTTGGAATAATTCCTCAAATGGACTTCAACTTGACACCTTCCTGCCTTGCAAGATGTGTCCCTGTACTGCTACCCTACTAAAATAAGAGGTATCACACTGCTCCACGATTTCAGAGGAGCAATGTCTGACCTAGGGCAGAATCTTCAGGTTTAGTGCCAGTAGCAGTGCAGACAGTAAAATTCTGCTTCAACAGCTCTGTTCTGGGGTAGCACCAGGCCTTACCTTGAGAACTGATCCACAGAGGTACCTGGGATCCACTGGAGAGGATGCCCAGACAATGGGATGAATATGATACTTGCTGTTCAGTCTCATAAAGACTAAAGACACAGATCAATTCTATTTGGAGGGAGTAAAATATTTTCTATGTTACTACTACAATTCATAAAATGAGAGCTTAGATTTCATATTAACAACTATGATCTGAAAGAAGTCAAAGAAGGTACAGTACTACTGTCCATACTGCACACATCCAGGAATTACAAACAGGAGGAAAAATCCAGTCTGCATCACTGGGAAAATTTATAAAAAATTCAGGAGTATTTAATAATTTACACAGTCAGACCACTGACCTTAAAAGTTATGTTAAAAAATTAAGAACCTCAAAGAAAAAGCTATTAAAAAATACAGACTACACTTAAAATACATTATTGGTTCCCCAAAATTATTAAATATGAGTGAATTTAATAACAAATTACATATGAACACAATTACATGCATAAATAAATGTGATCAGATCTGAGAAGTTCAGAGCACAGCTATGCAGCATCAAGCTGAGGCAATGAGTGAGTGTGTCACCTATGGAAAAAGCCTCACTGAGGCACTAACAGTTATCTGTGCTCAGCTGCTGCCTGGCACAATACTGAGGACATTTGCAGCCTGGCAAAATATTTATTGTGAAACTCATCTGAATTTAGATTTCATTGCAAATGAGACAACAATCCCTTTCTCTACCATACCTCATGTATGAAAAATTATCTCTAAATGTCAGATCCTTCCTTCCATCTTATTACACCTAATCTATTCATCACACAGGCCACAGTAAAACAACATTTGAACAATGATTTAAGAAACACAGCTATGATCTGAAATCTGGTATACAAAAGGATGTGCTTATTAAGCATCACTAACATGGCATTCAGTGGAATAAGTGTTAACATCCTACATGAACAAAATTCAAGACTCAATTAAGAATGAAGAACATATTCTTCACATCTCATTAAAACTATTATATAGATTTATTGTTACAGAATATCAGTAATTTGGTCGGTTGACCAGTGATTAATCCCTAGATATACACTCCGTAAAGCACTTCATGATTCTCTCTGAAGAAATAAAGTACACAGTGCAAAAATAATAAGCCCTTCACTTGAGAGGGACTTTTTTGGGTTTCAGTTTAAAAAAAAAAAAAATTGGAAAAAAAAAGCAGTAGTGTTAACTTGCATGCATGAGAAGTGCATCTTTGATTGTCAGGTGCTGAAATATCATGCTCAGTTTGCCTTGACTCAGGAAGTGTTCTCTGATCTCAAAATTGTTGATGCTAAAAAAAAAAAAGCATTGTTTTAAAAGAGCAAAGCAGACAGTACTATAAAAATAATGAGCTAGGAAGACTCTTAAGCCTTTTACGTAATAGAACCTCTCACTGCACTGAGGAAGATTCCCTCAAGGCCCAGTGTAGCTCTTTTATTTTGGTTTAAACAGGCAAACACCATAGCATCAATTAAAGAGGCCACTTATTTACTAAGCATTCAAAGTCTACAGCCGTTAAGAGGATTAATTGTCTTCATGCATATGAAATTTAAACATAGGAGATTAAAGACAAACCAACCTGGTCACACACAACTAACTTCAATTAACCTATCTGCACCCCCTAAGCATTTTTGTTAATAAGCACAGACCACTGGTCCCAATTCAGATCCTGATCTTGCAGCAAGTTTTTTCCATGTGAATTGAGAGAGGAGCGCCGTCAGAACACAGCTTCAGAAGGAAAAATGAAGGGAAAAAAAAAAAACAAACAAACAAAACAGAACTCTTGGAATAAACTGTAAAGCAGCAGCTGCAAGAATATGCTAGCTGAACCACAGTGGAAAACATATGTGGAGACCTCCACAGCCACCTTCAAAAACTACTGGCATTTAAGCATCCAAACACTGGAAGCAACTTTAATGTAATCCAAAATTTGAAAACAACTCTGACTGCAATTGATGGGACAGGAAATGCTAGAAGCTATAGCGGCTCCATTCATTTCAACAGCGTTACAGTGCTGAAGTGATTTATATCTATCACATTAAACATCTCCAAATAGGGACTACAGCGATTTTATCCTTACATAATTAAATTAATAACAGTCAGCTCTGCCTGGTTACAAGGCCATGTTCTTTCTGACCTTCACTACATAAAAGGCTGCCAGCAAAGAGCTGCAGCAGTACTAAGTCTTGAATAGTACACACTTGTCAATATTGGTTTTCAATATAAGAATCAAGTCCAGTTCTTCTTAGTGACACCTTTTTCACAACAAAATACTCTCTTGAAATTTTCCTGGGTTATAGTAATTGCAATCATGGCAATGGACAGTGGCTTGGAAGGTGGGGGAGGGAGGAAAAGTTAAAGACTGTTGTTTAAGACTGTCAGTGTTGTTACCACGGGGTTTATTTACCCAGAACATACAGGACTTGTCTGTAACAAATTGAAGAAATTTCATTTGAGCATATGAACAACCTATTTTTATCGTGTAAGGGCAGTTGAACACTGGAACACATGGCTCAGACAGACTGCAGCGTTTCCATCCTTGAGGATGTTCAAAACCCAGCTGGACACAGCTTCAAGCAACCTGTTCCAGCTGACCCTGTTCTGAGCAGGAGGGCTGCACCAGGGGATCTCCAGCCTACCCCAATTGCTCTCCAATTCTGCAGCAACTGTTCTAACAGTGGTACCCCACTGCTTCTGGTCTCTCTGAATACGCCTCAGTCCCCCAGCAGAACAGCAGCAACAAAAGCCCTCTCCACAAAGTCAGAAACCTCTGTAACTCATCCATGGTATGGATTTACCTATCTTCTGATACCTTCTGATTTTAAGCCATGACACAACTTCGAGCAGCCCTCCCACCCCAAAGTATCATAATACAAGTCCCCCTGTCAACACAAGATGTCATGGATTTTTCAGTTTATCTGGGGTTTTTTAATAGTGGATGCCACTGACAGCTGTCATACTAGTGCCTTTCCAGTGAACAGCAGGCAAAATACATAACAATTAGGTGACAGAGAAGAGTCACATAGCAAAACCGAGCCCAGGATCTCTATTTTTCCTGATCAATAGTTCACTAGAAGGGGTCTACAGTTAATACTAGTTTTAACCAACAGCTTCATTTACAAAAGTGTCTATTCAGACATAATTTTCCTGCTAGCCCTTTGTAGGCAATCACCTCAGTCAGCTGCAAAGGACTGTGAATTTTACTCCTCCTTCTGAAGTGCCAGCAGAATTATTGTTCAATTTCACTAATTTCCAACCCATTACACCTGCACAAGCCCATGGACTCTTCACAGAAGCAGGCAATGTCAGAATTTGGCCTGATCCATCTTTACTGCTGGTGATGGCACACAAAGAGCATCCCACAGAAACTGCGCAGAATTGCCAGCTCAGAAGGGAACACGGGGCTGTCACAGCTCCTCTCCCCTGGAGCCAGGCCCTTCCTGCTGCACAGCCTTCCTACTAACTAGCCACATAACTCTAGGTACCTCGAGCTCTAGATTAGGAGCACTTCTTTTTTTTATCCAGCTAGATTAACATACCTCTTTTAGACAAACAGTAATTAGAGCAGGACTATATCTCTTTCTCTTCTCAGATGGCTGCTCAAATGTCTGGTCTCAAATGTACCTTTTTGGCCATAGTAACAATTAGTTCATAAGAGTTTCAGTGTAAGAAATTTTATGTATTCTCTCCTGCAACATTTTATGGTGAGACAGCTGACTTCATGATTTCTGGGCATCCAGATTTTGGATGTAGAAAGATAACAGTGAATCTAATTGGTGACAGATGGACCATGGCACATTTCAACAGTTTCTCAGTGACTGTAGTCTTTCTGCTAATAAATAAATGCAGTAAACCTGTGAAAGTTCTTTAAAATGGAAATGGTTAAATATCCAGTGTAATATAGACTTAAGGCAGAGAAGAACCCTATGTTCCTCTGGGCTGTAATTTCCCTAAATGCCCCTAGGCAGGACCAGTGAGTTTCTTGCCCCGTTTCAAGGGAACAGGATGATATATCATCTGAAATCATCCTCAGGTCATCTAGTCTAGATTCCCTGGTTTATGTTTCCTTCTCAAAGGCTCCTTCACTAAAGCACTGTATATGACAACATCTGGAAGTGCTGTTACGTGATTCTAGAATCAGGGACCAGGTTTATTGTTTGGGGGATTTTAAACAGAGCTTCAACAATGTAGCAAACGCTTCACAAAAATATGAACAGTACTCATAAAGAATAACTCTCCTATTTGCAAGCAGAATACTTTTGGTGTAAATATCACTAGCAGAGTCAAAAAATCAGGAACCAGAACCTTAAAAAATTTTTAAATCATGTTGTGATTTTTTTTTTTTTTGCAAAATTGAAGCTCAGTCATAGAGGTAAGGTCTTATGTGTCTCATAAATTATATCAAAATGTATATCAAAAGAGGACAGAATGCTAGAAAGTGTTGTGTGCTAGCTACACAGGAAAAAATACAGTTATTAATTCAATAATATCTTTCCCTAGCAACTATGTATTTTAGACAGAAACAGTCTGACAGTGAACATTGTACACAGTCCTGTTTCATGAAACTCAGGCCAGCTGCATAAACTGGGCATCCATCAAGCAAAACCAGCTGGTTTTGAATAAAGATCCAAACAGAAACAGATTAAAGCAAAACTAAGTTATGTGGAAATTCGTCAACTTAGTCAGTCCCCCCTCTGTAGCAGCCTTAGCAAAGCCATTTCACCCTTGGCTGAAATGCCTGTATGGACCCCAACAGCGCAAGGCAGTACCCAAACACCTCTGATCTTCTCCCTGCCATGCCTCTGTTTTACAAGCGGAGAGGAGAGGTGAACAAAAATTCAAGGCTTTCTCCACAAGAACAATCTTAGCTACTCTGGGCTGTGCAACTGCAGGCACTGGACCCTCAGTGCAACAGCAGCACCTCTGGGAAGCTCTGAGCAGCTCGGGATGGGACACCAGAGAAAGAGCCAGGCCTGGGAGCTCAGCTGACTGATCCACTCTACAGATAGCTGATAAGCACCTGCTAAAAACAGAGAGCTAAGCTCTACTTCTCCACCTGCAAAAGCCCACCACTACTTAATTTTTTTTTAAAAAAACCAAACCCTCCTAAAACAAACAAATCTAAAATACATCACAGCCTTGAGTAAGCATTCAAGCCATCAAGGTGAAGCATGAACAAAAACCCCACTCAATCAAAATACTGCTATGTAGGAGGTGTTTCTCTCCTGTTGAATCTCCTCTGCTTGATATAAGTAATATTGATAATGAGAAAAGACACTTTATGTAACAGTTCAGTATCTAGGAATTACCGTAAGATACCAGAGACCCAAATTTTGATTCATACTGCAAGGTAAAAAACAAAAATAAATTAAAAACAAAAGTAATAATAAAAAAAATTCTCACTATGCAAGTAGTCTGGTCACATCTCAGCACACCATAGTTTCCCTGCTCTTAGTTTCAGCTGCTTTGTGCATGAGCAGCATTCAGCTGCTGCCAGCTCAAAAAGTGCCTCTGCAATTCAGCTTTGCTGATCTTGTTGCAGAGCTCTCATTTCAAACGAACAATTGGCTCTGAGGTATCAATAACAGGCTGAGGTAGCAAGGGCAGGATGATTTTAAAACAGTCACTGCCACTTAAAAGGAAGATCAAATGCCTAACAGCTTACATAGTTGTTAAGTACATGTGAGATTCTGAGCCCAAATTATCATTCAAAAGCCACAAAAAAAGTCAGAGCCTCCAAAAATCAAAGCACTTTAATCACAACCTGCTATTTTAGCATATTCCATACACAAGCAGAAAGCATATCTGTTACTTTAGAAAGACAACAGAATTGAGCAGACCCCTCACCTCGTTATCTACTGCAGGACTGAAGCTTACAGCGTTCCCTTAATTGGTTAAGTCAATGGGTAGGTAGAGTGTTCCCAGCAACAGAAAAAGTATTAGCCTGGAAGACACGTCAATTAAGTCAAACTGACCAAAAGTGCTGCCTAAGAGCTGACAGCAGGGGTTTCATAAGATCTCTCCAGGCTGGCACTCTACTCCCCAGTAACACAGTTTGTTTCAGAGAGATTAGGACAGTACCAAAGGGTCAGGTATTACAGAATAAACAACCAATTCTGGAATGAAATGGTTCTATGAAAAGATAAATCCTTGCTTCTGAAAACCCTCACTAGTCAACAGACAGTAACATCAAACCAACCAACAGAGGTTTCCCTTCCTTCAGCTGGCCAGGAAGGAAGAAAACACCTTTTCTCTTCTTTCACACTGCCCATTCTTTACAGACCTGACACATCAAATCATGTCAGGTGCTGTCAGATTTGCCTAGACTGCAACATTTATACTGTATCACTGACTTCCCAAACAGTGCCTGTCAACGTTGAGACAAGGGGCTGAAATCCACTATCCAATCTCATCAGTACAGGAGAAATACAGATGCTGTAGCACTCTGTAGATTAAGCCCAAATGTTAAAGTGTTCATTTGTGCCATCAAGCTTTTTTCCATATACACACAGTAATTAAAAACAAACAAAAAAAAAAAAAATCATAGAGAGGTGATAATTTCACTATCGTCAATTCTCTGCATGAAAAGCAGAGGAAGCCTGACCCCATAAAAAGGGACGTACAATGACTGGAGGCCATGCTTAGACAGCACTATAATCTTCATTAAAAAAAGCTCCAGTCCACAATGTAACACATGCCACTTAAATAGTAAGGACCTCTTCTTTTAACCTTGTATTTCACATTTGCTCAACTGGCAGAACCAGTTTAACCTAGAAGTCTTTGTGTATAATCTTCATTTCTTGACTGTCCTCTTTTGTTTTTATCTTACATTCGATGTGTATACAGCTGGTATATAAAGAACCTTAGCCTGAACAGAACTAAAAATCACTCAGAAATCCTCACTCTAAAAAGAAATCACTGCATTATAACATTAATCTGTTGAAAAGCGTTTGTTTTTTTTTTTAAAGCTGCAAAAAATGTAGGAACTGGACACGTGTGAACTCAAGGTTAGCTGCTGAATTCATGAAAAAGACACACAGGATTGTGTCATCAAACAAGAGATGATTAGTTTCTCAGTCCCAGAGTGTCATTTCACAAATCTTTGATAACTTCATCAGGTGAGATAAGTCAGTTAACATTTCAAAGATAAAGCCCTAAATAATTGCCTTATTAAAAGTAATGAGGATTATAAAAACTAGAAAGCTATGATTTTATTAAAACAAATATTAAAAATATTTTTGAAATAAATTCTGGGTGTTCTTATGTATTTTAAAGCATAATTTTAAAGTATTTTAAAGACCACATTGCACTTTTGCAGATGTCAAAAATCACAAACAAGTCAGCTTTTCTTTCTAAACATTTGCTTCCTTTAAGTTTAGGTACAAGTTCAGATCCAACACCCATGTAACAGTACATTATATGATTTTTCTTTTTTAATTATGTAGAACACAAATTTATGGCAAATCATGCAGCAGGCACATGTATTCTGATGTTGATTACCCAAACCTCAGTTATCTAAAATTCCTGCTAGCTGAAATAAGGTTGTATGCTGCTGTACCTAACTATCAGGGGAACTTATTTAACATTATTAACTGAAACCCTGATCCTCTGAAATCATGTTCCCTCTGACATTTGGATTATTAAAGCTATAACTGCTCTCAAAAAGAAAAGGCTAAAATGAGCTAAGAGGCAAAGACTTTTCTACTGACTTTGTTACTTTAAAAAGAATGCCAGGTGCTTCCCCAGGCAAGTAGAAGGCAGAGTCCCCTAGCTGGAATGGCCTGCGGTGCACTGGGCCACGATGCGCAAGGCACGGCGAGGCCTGAGACGCGAGGTACAAGAGTTACAGTAATGTGATTACACGGCTGCATAGTTCAGGAATGTGAAAATCCTGATGGTTCAGTTGCAAGTCTGCTGGTCATTTTGTGTGTGTAATTATTATTGATTTACTTCTTGACAGAATCTCAGAGAAAGCACCAAAAAAAAAATCTAGATGTAAATGAAGGTTTTAAATGGAGTTTTAATTTGGCATTAATTGTTTTAATGGTATTTTTAATTCTGCTTTCTAAGATATAATTTTTTTTTCTCTTGACTTCAACTTATCACATACTGTGCTTTAGCAAAATGAAGCGATCAAGTGTGGAATGGGCACTGAAGGCAAAAAAGACTCAATAAAAGAGCAGCATGCTTTTCAATCTGGCCTTTTAAAACATCCACTATCAGAGGGCTTTGGAGGTTTAAGGGATTAGATACCATGACACATCTGTCAGATTATTATGTAAGAAAACTCTCCTGCTGTTTTCTGTGGGGAGAATGTCTGCTGTGGAATATTTTTTTAAAAATTAAAAACAAAAAGATACAAAAAAGGCAACTTTTCATTTGCTTCAAAGTGGTTTTTTATGGGGAAAAAAAAAGATAACTTATTTTTCCTGGACTAAAACCAAATTATATTTAGCACTCTGACTGCAGGCTTCTGTCTGAATATGGATTAGCAGAATACACATGCTTTTACTGTTCACAACAGAGATTATGCAAAGATTTCAGGATTTGTAGGTTGGCCTAACTTAGCTATAATTTACAGAGCCAGGAATCACTGACAGCATGCAAAGAAATGCAGTGAAATGTGAAATGATAATTCATGTTACATTCCAGTTACATGTTTAAAAGCATTGTAAATGACTGCTAAACTTAGGAAGCTTTTCTGTCTAAAACAAAAGCCAAAATAATTTTATGAAAAACATCCAATATCATCCTGCTGCTCACATGCTTTGTTTGGGTAACACAAATACATCTTGTCAGTGGTGTGGCAGCAGTGTCCATATCCTGCTGCTGAGGGCACTGCAGAGCAACAACCAATCTCCAAATTCACATCACACATGGCTGGAGAGCTGGGGCTTCATTAAAATTATTATGAGAAGCAGAACTCTGAAGCCATCATCCACCACCAGTTGGATACTACAGATTTAAACAATTATTGTAAGTTCTGTATTGGTCCATTCTGATCTTCAAGTTCTGCAATTCTCATGCCCCTGCTGTGCTCTTTTAGACATCTCACCCTTACAGCAGGGGAGCAGATGATGCAGGGCTGTTCAGGTGGTAAGAGCTACAGTACTGTGTTACACAAACAAGTCACAGAGGCAAACACAGCAAGAGCTGAATTGGATGTTTCTCCCGTTCCAATAATTTTTCTCTCTCCTAGCACCTGAAATCTACCTTGGCCAGGAATTCCATTACCAACAGCACAAAGCATTTTAGATTCTGCTTTGCATAGACAGATGAACAGAAAATAGTTGTCAATAGATAGAAGCTAGAAAGAGGCAAACTAAAAATAATCAAATACCTGGAACACCACTAAAGATTATGACTGGGGGAACAGATAGGTTTGGGTTTTTTTAAATAGACATGTGCATATATAGATATATAAAGTTTCTCCCAAACCTGACCTTCACAGGAGCACAGTATGACCATGAAAAGTAATCCCTGCTCAAGGAACAATCCTGTTTTTTCATACTGACATTATCACAGTTTGGAGCTACAGGGTTCCAGTCTCAAGCCCTAACTCATTACTCTCAAAAGGTGCAGGCCAAAGCAAGAAACTCCTGTACAACTGCACAGAGTATTTTAGGGCACTTCCTGAGCACAGGAAGCTCTCAGCACAGACACACTTATTTGCTTAACATTTCAAAAACATCATCCCACTTACACAGTGGCCCTCATTTCTTCTTGTTTTCTCTACACCTTCTGTTAGGGGGAACATAAAGGAAGGGTGTTCTTGGCCATACAAACTCATTTCATCAAAAGTTCCCCAAATTTATTGTCTAGGACTGGCAGTTTCTTTGTTTCGCTCTTGGCATTTCTGTAAACCAGAGCATCCTGAGCAGAAGGTTTGCATGGACCAAAGAGCAGAGAAACAAGTGCCATGAAAACACACACTTCACTCTAGATAAGAATGGTTCAATCACAACGTGAGAGATTATACTGATGCATATGAAACTTGTTAGTAAAGGATAAGCACCCTTTGTTCACAGAAATTGTACGAACTTAGTCTGGAAACACTGAGTCATATTCTGTCTCTGTGTGTACCACTGGCATAATTTAACACAGTTAAATACTTAAAATACCATTCATGGCTGATTATGTACATACATAGACAACTACTACAGTGAGTAAAAAAACCAGTTCATTAACAACATTTTTCACAAAAAATAGTTTCTAAGAAACTATGTGCAAAAATGTAGATTCAGAAATCCATTGGGTCTCTTGTTTAGCTGTCTCTTGTGCAAACGCTCCTGCCTCAGCTGAGTTCCCTAGCCTGACTTTATAACCCATGATGAATCTCATTCATCTAGAAAGAGGGAATACTCTTTCCACGTATTGGAAGTCAGAATTAGGAAAGTGAGTTAAGTCTATAAAACCAAGTGATCCATAAGGTCGCACAGCAGCCTCCCTGAATTCAGCTTTTTAAACTGTGCTAACGCCTCTCATTTGGACAGAATCACTGTGCCCCCACTCTGTAGAAAAACAGCCAAAATTCTGTTGCAAGACCCCATACCTTTGCAACAGGAGTTTCAAAAATGCTCTGTTTCAATCTGAGATGTGAAATATCCAGAGTCCTAAGGCTTGAAAGACTCAGCAGCCCCAGAATTACCAGCCTATGCTTCTTTCAAATGATTATTTAGTCTGTAAATATTTGGACAAAGGATGACGTTTTGGTTGGTACTCAGAAAAATAGGGGTTTTTTTAACTACCTTGTCTTCCAGAAGTCTGGATTTAATCATTTTGAGCAAAATTCATGTGTGTACATGCATGGAGATCTGTAAAGATATACACACTTTGTCTTATTTACATGCAGTCCTTACATTTAGATTTTGGGCAGCTTATGCAGACATCTTTTCTAGTGGGAGTGATAAACAGGTTCAATCCAATGTTTATAAGCAGCTGGCAAAGAGATGTGAGAGTGGCTCTTCAGTGGCAGAGTCTGCCTGGCACACACAGGGTCACTCTCTGTGCACAGAGGTCTCAGATGAAGAGCTACTTATTCCAACAGACACCACAACAAACAAACATGAGCTCAAAGCCTCCAGCACAGCCAAATCTTGCTGCATCTTTACTCAGCTCTCCAGAGCCCAATATACTCTCACTCCCACACCAAGCATCTATCAGGGCTTCCCTTTTGTTCTTCACAGGGAACTTTCACAGAATACTGAAGTCTGAAATTAACTCTTTATTATCTTTAAACAAAAGTAAATAGGGGGCACACACATTCAAAAATGCAGGTTACAAAAGAACATTATTTCCTTTCCAGTGACACCCACAGCTAGTACTTCCTGGCTCCAGCAAACCTTTCATGCAAGGTTTCTACTAAAAACCATCATTTGCGTTGCCACTGGCCACATTTAAATTCAAACTCAGTCCTCTTTTACATACATCTTATATTTCATTTCTGTTACTATGCATCATCCTAATAACCATGATGGGATGATGGTTCTGTTACAGCATTTTTTTCAGCATTTTCTTTTCCTATTTTCCTGTACTCTGATCCTCTCCATCCTGCCACAGGCCCAAAGACGTCATTCAGCTGCCTTTTTGGTGGACCCCCTTAAGTGAATCCTAGTAAAGCCCTTTAGATTACAGGATCTGTTCAACAGTCTTTTCAGAGTTGAGGACTTGCCGCTGCACAGGGGAACTCCAGCCCCATCACCGTCCTAGGACCCCAAGCCACAGAGGGTCCTCCCAAACATGGGTCTCCTGCGCTACTGTACTGAAGAAGTGTCTATTTCTAGGACATTGGAAATGACTGAAAGGTTTACACATCTTAGCTTCTACTCGCTTAGCAGGAATGTAGCTGAAACAAACTTGGATCTGTTTTAATTCAACCTCTGAACTAACAAGGGAAAAGGAGTCAATTCATTCTCTGGCGCACACAAGAAAGAGGGAGGAGAAAACTGCTCTTCTCAGCCTGGTACAGGACAGACTTCATTGCTCATCTCTCCCTTTCCCACTACAGTAAGGTCTTCCCTCATTTCAGCCCACGAAGATCCCCAGACCGAGCGCTGTAAACAAGGTCACAAGACCCCAAACACCTTGATGTCAGCCAAGGGCCACAGGGTACACTAACATATAGACAACGCAAACAGCCAACTTGCTAATAACCAACCCCAAATCCGAGTTATGAGAAATCACACAGGTAGGTTTTGGACACTGCAGGGAAGTACTTCCAAAAACAATCTTGTGCATTACAAATTCCTTGTTCTTTTATTTTGGGTATTGTTTACCTTTAGTTTTGATTTTAAAAAGTTCACAGCTCCTAACTCAATATGGATGTAACAGTTTACGAAAGGGACTTCAAGGAACTTCCAAAGTATAATAAGTATATCTGAGTGCATTTGTTAGCTTTGGGGCTAGAAGGGTTATTCAGCAAAATGAAACTGAATATTAAATAAAATAGTCTACACACTCAGGATAGTGACAAACACTAATGCAAAAAAGAAAAAAGTTCATTTCTAGGCCCGCAAGTGGTTTTTTTTCCAAGTCAATCAAACACATGGCTGATCTCATGCCAAAGCATTTAATAAAACTAAAAATGTTAAGTACATTTTAATGACTTTAGCCAAAGAAAATTCATAAACACAAAATCTGCTGTTGAAAAATGTTTCTAGCAGGAAAGAAAAGCAGCAATGTTTCAGCAATGTCTAAGCACGTATCCTAATGCAATCATAATGAATGAGGAAACATATTGTACATAAACATCTGAAAGACAAAAATATAATCCATAAAGCATACATCATCAATAACTATAAACCTAAATAATAATTGCACCACATTCATCACATTCAGAGGCAGGTAAAATACAGACTCTAAAACAGAGGACAATATGTTCCTGCTTACAGCGTAAAATGGCCCCTTGCCTGAAGCACGTACAGTGTGCCTATGTTGCTCTCTTTTGGTGAATGTGCAGTACTGACACAAATTTCTCTGTGCAACAATTCCAGCATTTAAAAAATATTTATTCAACTCTGATTCCAAAAATGATCTTACAAATAACCGTTAGCTCCTGGTTTTAATCCTCTTAAAATGCTGACTTTTTTCATCACTATTACATCCAAGAAAAGGGGAATGATGCAAAAAGTCAGTGCTCTTGTCCTAGCTCTTTCACCAGGCTAATATGCCACAGTCTGCTTTACCAAAGTGGCTTAAATACTTTATCTACAATACCTTACCTACCTGCACAAAAATATTAAACAAAAATATGTATGTTGAAAGGGAAGAATAATTTTGGAAAAAATATTATGATAAAATGTTTTAGCTTTTTCATACGGCAATGGCAGCTGTACTTTACTATTCTGGAGGTTAAGGAAGGACAAGAAAAGGCCAGCAAACAGTAAAGCATTCACTGAAAAATTCAGTGTAAATATAGCTGTTTGTGTGCAGTGGCAGAATAAACAGGACATGGCAATTAAAGCAAACTGGTTTGTTCACTTGCTTGTTGAGAGAAGCCCATCACAGTTCACAGAGCAGAGACCTAGCACAGCATCAAAACACAGTCCTTCCCACTTTCTGTACCCTCCTGCATCTCATCCTCAGTGAGCCTTCCTACCCTCACCATCCTCCTGGTTTAAATCTTTCCTCAGCCAACACCTTCTCACCAGTGATATCTCTATATCCTTGTTTTTCTCAGCTGTTGTCCTATTTTGTCTCCTCTGTGTTAGCCTGTTTGCTTGTACATATGTTGTGCTATAAAAG
Organism: Origma solitaria; assembly: GCA_013397895.1. Classification (NCBI taxonomy): domain Eukaryota; kingdom Metazoa; phylum Chordata; class Aves; order Passeriformes; family Acanthizidae; genus Origma; species Origma solitaria. The sequence goes on from VZRL01003197.1 coordinate 4,283,725, forward strand.
TGTTTAATAGTAATCCCTGTCCTTTCCACCTGGGCTGCACAGAACTGCAGTAATAATGTTTATAACCAATTCTGTGTGGTAGTTATACAGAGCCCAGTAACCTTCAGGCTATTTCTCATTCGGGACAAATAATCTAAATTAAAGAGATTAATCCTTAGGGTACACATGGACTTAAGGTACTAAAGGAGGGCAGATACTTTGCTCCATTTATTTTTCTGAAAAAGTCTAATCAACAAAGGACAGTCTACCTAATTTAAGCACCTAAAATAAAGCTTTAAAACCTATGCATAAAATAGGTGAAAATTATTCCTGACTAACATGGGAGAACACTTATTGGTTCTCCTGGATTCCAATGGCACAAAATTAAATGCTCACCATCTTTACATCCTCTTTCTTTTACTGAGATATATTAACTGTGGTGCCATATAATTTTAGCCACCACAATTTGAAAGCCTTGTCCTACTTCTTCAGTGAACAACAAATAAACACATAGATTTTGCATAAGTATAAAAAAAGTAGCTACTCAAGGACTTAGTGATAGTTAGAAAACTCTTATCTTTTAACATATTTCAAAAAGCTACTCATCCCACTTGATCCAGATGCACCCACCTAATCTGCAAATGAAAGAAATCACACCCAGAAGTGAGAGAGTTAAATCAATGACAGTTTCTGAACCTCTTTAAAACTTCCCTAAAAATCTGGGAGGAAGCCTGTGTGTTTAAATTGCTGCATCCATACACATAGCAGAGTAATAGCAGGAGAATTGTTGTGACCACGCCATTTCATTAGTATTCCCACTGCAGCTGCTGCCCCAGGAGTAACTAGAAGTTATATTTAATGCAGATATCCTGATGAGTGAAATTTTAAACTAATTATTACATATAAATAGTGAAGAGAGAGATTAATGGAGCCATACTTCAGTAAAATGATCCTGCCAAAGTCATGAATGGTAAGAACATAAACTGAATAATTCATAAACAGCAACATACCTCTGTATCAGAAATTGGAGTAGCTGTTTTAACTAACTGCCCAAACATGTATCTTTGCAACATACAACCGAGTCAAACCAATAGTGTCATTCAGGGGACAGGATCTACAGATAAGCTGTAATAGTGGAAACTGGTATCAAGAAGAACAGAATGACTGTGAAATCATAGACCCATCAAAGCTGGAAAAGACCTCTATGATCAAGTCGAAGCACTGCCAAGTCCACCACCAAACTATATCTCTAAGTGCCACATCTAACATTTTTTTGAATACTTCCAGGGATGATGATTCCACCACACCCCTGGGCAACCTGTCACAATGCTGGACCACCCTTTCAGTGAATAAATTTTTCCTGATATCCATTCTAAATGTCCCCTGGTGGTGCAGTTTGAAGGCTGTCTCCTCTTGTCACGTGGGAGAAGAGACTGACAGACTGCTCTCTCCAATTACCTGTCCTTTCAGGTAATTGGAGACAGCAGTAAGTTCCCTCCTGAGCCTCTTTTTCTCCAGGCTAAACATCCCCAAAACAATAGATGTGAAGAGTTACAGGAGAACTCTCAGAAATGACTGGCTACAGCACTTCTCAGCCCTCTCAACCCTACTCAAACCTAGTATCAGAGTGCTGCTCCTTCAGAGCAGCTCAGGGCAAAAAACGAGGAGGAGATAGCTGGGCTCAGCACAAGGAGGAACCTTGAGCATGAGTGTTTGATATCTACACTCCCTGGTCATGTGCTTTCCCAGAGTGCTCTTGCAATTTTTTATACAGCCATAATTCTTTGTTTCTCGCCTGAATACTGCTTGCCAGCACCTCGATGGGGGCTGTGCAATCACTTCAAGCTAGACAGTGCCATTCTAAAGGAAAATGAATTGCCACAAACTATTGCAGAACAAATTTTTTTTTTGCTTTCTGCTGGCCTCAGATGGTGACTTGGCACTTGTGAGACCAACTCCAACACAAGGAGGCACATTTTAAAACTGCACTGCAATGTGTAAGAACTCAATTTTTCAAACACTTGACACAAGTTTAGGTCTAATGCTTGCTAACATGGGCAGAGTCTCAGGGATGACTACTCATCCTGCCCTGTGTTTGTCAAATCACTCGCTCCACTGAATACCACCCACTGCTGTATCTCTCTAGAAACCAGTCCCGACAAACTGCCAGGCAATTTTCTACACAACACTATTAATTGTCCCGACCCCCACCCCATACAGCTCATCACCCTGTACATTTTTCCTTTTCTGCCAACCTGCAGGCCAGCTCTAGAGAGCCGAAGAGAAGCTGTCTCAGCCTGGAGACCAAGGGGAAGGGAAAAGTATGGCTCTGTACACTCTTGCAAGGCTGCAGGTCTCCGCAGCTGGTGGGATGCAACCTCTTACATCCACGACACTTCACAGCTCAGACCAGTCAATTCACCGCTGCATATCTGAATAACACCTTAATTGAAATTATTTCAGTTGTAGTGGAGGCCGAACACGAGCAGAAGGCAGAAATTTGCTGGTTACAGTCCCTTGACACAGCCAATATATCCGAGAGCAACTTTCTACCATTGAGGCTTTATTAAGGGTCACACAGATTATTTTGGTTTTTAATTTACAGTTTACAGAATAAATGCAAAGTTAAACACCAATTCCCAATAACCCATAGTAAGTAGGGAAAAAATATCCTGAAATACTGAGCTTTAAAAATTCAATTAAAAATATAAATAAATAAATAGCCAATCAGTATTTTTGCAATTATTCTAACTTTGATCTTTAAAATATCCAAGTTGATTTATATCCTATTGCTACAGAAATCAAATCATTTTTACAGTTGATAAACACTCAAGTTTACTAGTTAATTAAATCCTTTTTGGATTTTTCCTCTCTCTTTCAATTTTAATGGAGCAAAAGTTTAAGCTTTTAATAGCTAAGTGGAACAGCATTATATCATTCTTTTAGTTGATGTTCTTAATTGCAATTACTGGTTTAAACTAGAGAACTCCTTTGGGGGCAGCTCAAGAAGGGTTTTTCTTCCTTAACTAGAGCAGTAATTAGAAAATACTTGGCTTTTCTATACCTCTGATAATCTACCTCTTTCTTCCAAGCAACTGCAAGTTTTCCATTTCACTAAGATGACATGAACAAGGTTTGCAAGTTAATCCCCAGGTTGTATGTGACATACTTAGTTCATACACGTTACACATTAGTGACATTTCAGACTCCTGAGTAACACTAATCTTTTATGCTGCATTATAAAATACTAAAAACAAAATTTTCATCTGATGCCATATAACACAAAAAATGTAGGAAAAGGAAACTGCTTTTAAAAAGGAGTAAACATAGAGAAAACACATTTGAGTTGTATTTTTGTAGGTAATAATTACAATTTTCATTCTGAAAGCATTTTTTACTAAGTGTCATTCACTGCACTTCAAAAAGCAGCCCTCACGGTAGCAACTACTCAGCCTGAGAAATATCACAACCCAGTGGAGCCTGACTGAACTCAATTCAAAGCATCCTGTTTTCCAGAAACCATCATGGCAGATTTCCTTGCAGCCTGCCAGCCTAATCCAGATAGCTGAAACCCCTTCACAGCCATGCTGCCCAAGGCCATCTCCTCAGCAGCTGCCTGCCCACAGCTCTCACAGCCCCCAGGAGCTCACACGAAGGGACAGGGGGCAGCTGCAGAGCAGGGCTGGGTTTGCTTTGGCGACCTCGCAGGGTACAGGGCACCAAACCCTGACGCTCTTGATGCAAGATTAGTTTCCACATACTTCCTGTAGAGGAATGTTCCCTCAAACTACTGTCTGACATCTCATTGCACAAATGCTGCTGGCCCTCACATTCCACCTGAAAACATAACACAAGATTGTAATTTTAAAAAACCAAAACAAACAGCAAACCACTTACTTGACATTAATTTGTAGAAAACTACTGCTGTCTTAAGAATTGCTTCTCAGTTAGGTAGGAACAGGGTCATTTGCATGAACCTACAATTTTGAAGAAAATAATTATAATAATAGTAATAGGAAAGAAAAATCCTCATTGGTAGTGCTAAAGTAATTCCTCTACTGCCATCGCACCACAAAACCGTAGTCCTTTATGCTGAGGGGCTTGCAGCATGCATTATTTCCTGAACTAGGAATAATCTCAACACTCAGTAGTTTAAGACCAACATGACCAAAATGTGGACCTTTCTCCTCATAGAATAGCAAACCTTGATATTAAACACTATAGGTGTACAGACAAGAAAGGAGCATTGCTGGACTACAATTACTAGACTGAAGAGGCTCACTAGTAGGTGTGCAACGAAAGGAATGTTGCTCCTGAAAGACATGATATTTTATTCAAAAAGAACAAAACACAATAGCACTACACAGGAAAGTACAATTTATTGTCGATTAAATAATTAGTGTTATACTTCCTGCTGAGGTTCTGCAAGCTAAGCTGAAACTCAGGGGAGGTACAAATTCCTAAATAACAAAAATGCTGACATGACAAAATGCACATCAGAGTTACTGGATGTTGTTATTGTTGATACAAAAACAAAGATATACAATTGTCCTAGAATTGTAGAACAAGTTATATGGCTGCTAACTCACAGAAAAGTGCATACCAACTTTATTTACTTGAATTGACTATAATAAGCAGTAAAGCTATCCTCACCATGTTGTTCCAGCCTGCACAGGAGAAAAAAAATTACTGTGAAATAGATGTAATCACTGCGAAAGCTTGACTGAGAGCCAAGCCTCTTCACAACATAGGTGTTTCTCAAGTAAGAGTAGACAACCAATTACTTCAGCATTCTAATCCTAAGTAGGTTTTCTATTATCATTAATAATACCTGAATTGGTGTACTTGAAGGAAGAGACACAACAGGCAGAGGTGTTGCAGACTAAAATAATTGGATACCATCTGGACAACTGAAACATGTTTTCTGTAAAAGAGCTGTATTCAAACACAGATAAGAACATATACTTGGATGGCGTGAACACTGTTTCACGTCAGATGGTGATTCATATTTCTATTAAAGCTTTTTTCCTCAAACCCAGATTTGTTAGCATTTGGAAGTTATAAGACATACAAAGCTTTCTGTTTCCTCCACTTGAGTGTTTTGGGGGTGGAGGGAAGGAAGGGAAGAAAAACTGCAAAGTGTCACAACTTACAAGAACAGTCTGAGTAAGCAAGACCTTCCCCTACCACAGTGAGCAGCCACCCGACTCTGACAGCTGCAACAACGCGTGCCAGAAGACACCAACAGCTTGGAAGATGGCAAGTACAGAACTACTGAACTTGTCCTGCTTTTCAGAAACATTCCCTTGCTACCGACATTCCCATTATTCACCAGCTGTGACCAGTACTGTCATACTGGCACACCTGTGGAGCAAAGCATTTGGCTTCTCAGTTGGTCAAATGGCATGCCACAGCTGAAGGAAGTTGTGGATTCCTGTGTTTCAGAACAAAAGCAGAGGGCACGGTGACAGGAGAGGAACATACACACCAAATCCACTGCAGACAGAAATAAAGGTAAGCACCAACTCTGTGTCCAGTGTGCCACACAATCAAGTTTAGTGAGTATAACTCAATCACATGTCTTTAGGCAGTTATTCTGATTAATCTGGCAAACTATCCCACAGATTAACTAAATTAAAGTTTGGAAAGACACTGTCAGGTCCATTTTACCAATACTGGTAGGAGTTAAGTGCCAGAGGAACATATTTTTCCATCATGCCAGTAAGCTTTCTCAGTAGCTTCTGGTTGCATAATGTTGTAAACACCAAAGCAACCAACAGCATGACTGAAGTTAAACTGCTCCACAGCACATTTATCTACTACTGTGCCATTTTGATGCAGCCATTTTGTTCAGTCTCTGAATCACAGTAAAAGAAATCAGATGGCTTGGATCCCACACAACTGTGCAAAAGCAGCTCACACCCTTGAAGAGTACAAATCCTACATGGGGAGGGAAGAGGCCTGCCTCAGCCGAACACCTGCAATCACCTAATAGGGCTGAACAGGAAAGGATAGGTGGGATGGAAGAAAGTCCAACTCTTCCAATACTAATATATCTCTGAGATTGCAATTGCCAACCATTTACCAACATGGTCAGCTTCAAAGAACATGTCTAGATTGCGCAGTGTCTCCCAGTTCACGAATTACCAGAAAGAGTCCAGATATCTACACAGGACAATCTGCACTACTTCTCATTGTCTATGTCTAGTTGTTTGACAAATGTAATGCTTTTCTAAGGGATATTGCATATCAGTTATTCTACCAAAAAAACACTAGAAGTAATGAAACCTGTAGCTGTATATGATCCACAAGTCCCTGGAAGAACAAGCAATGTCAGAGCTGCAAGGAAGCAACTTCAGCTTTGAGAGAGACAACTCAGCCCTCAGCAGAGAGGTGCTCGCACACCAGGGCTGCTCAGGCCGCAGGTGCGTTCTCCTGGAAACACATATTGAGTTCTCATATTTGTCTATTCTTGTGCCAGATGTACCTTTGCTGATCCACTTGTGTGTCGCTCAGAGCTGTATTTCTCTTTGCAAAGTAAATTAATCCCATCCCTCTTGTGCAAGGACAACCAGAGTGATATTCTGATACATGGGTCAGATCAAGAAATCTGTGCACTATATAGAAGTTTGAAATACAAGTATTAAATTACTTTTTTTTTTTTTATCTTGAAATTGAAAGCTTCTATTTAGTAAGTAAGGTCATCTATGTCCTTCTGAGAAGCTTCCAAAAGAGACAGTGGATTGTGGGGAATTTTATCAGGAACAACTGACTGGGTACAATGATATAGGATAGTTAAAAGACACTATGCCACTCAGTTCAAAATTATATATAGCATTAAGTGAAACCATCTGTTCTGCCATGGCAGGGTTATTTGCCATGACAGCAAATAACTTCCACCAAGGTGGGCACAAGCAAAACTTTCAATATGAAACCTTCTCCAGGATAATGTTTTTCCTCACTAGATCCTTTTACTTCCTATTCCATTTTTGGGCTCCAAACTACTTCATGACTGCCACCCTCAGCCTTGAAAGGCAGTGCTTTGCAACGAGTGGGCAGCCTGTGCTGACAAACATCACTCCCTAGGCACTCTGTGAGCTGGTGCTCAGCAGAGCTGCGTGACAGGAGCTGGGAGCAGTGGTGTTGGGAGGGCACAGCAGGAAGGGCACACAGGGGTCACTTCCCTACGCTCCCCTACCCTTCATAACACTGCTGATAAGTCCTGACAGGGGCCAGTGCAGAGGAGGGACCAACTGCTGTGCAGCCACCTGAGCCATCATGGCATGCTGACGGCATCTGAGCACCCTGTCAGCCACCATTTCAGCCAGGCACGGGCTGCGCTTCACTCAGTGGCGCTAAATGCAGGCTGACCCACTCAGTGGGTACTTGGAGCCATTCACAGTAGTCTTAACTGCATTATTTTATAGCATAAGCTATAGCATCTGTGTTGAAAGGAGGGCAGTGCTCAGTCCAGTATTAACGGTTTTCTTTACTGTGAAAATGTTGTCTTTTGTTTTAAAGAAGAAATGAGGATATGTTAAAAACATCAAGAATGCATCTGCCTTGATCCCCCACAATCAGAGCCTTCTGTTCCATATACATAAATGGTAAAATTACCTCCATTTCCTTAAGAGTCTTAAAGTGCTACAGGTATTTACACACTAACAAAGACTCTTCTATGTTAACAAGAGATTTCAATAATGTAGGGAACTGCACAGAGGTAGCTGGCAGAGAACAAAGAACACAGATGTAGAATAACAACTAACACATGGGAATTTTACCACATACAGAAAAAATTACAAATGTGTTTAGCCAATGCTGGAGTGAAAGATTTTTCAGTAAGAATGCCATTTAACTGCAAATTATTTCCTCCTGAAAATGGATTCCCATTGCAACAGCTTCAAGTTAACTGTTTTAACAATGTATGCAAAGCTAACTTTCAAATCCTCATATTTGCTGTCACCTAAATTAGATGCTGTAACTGTCAATGCAACTCAGTCTTTTTCCAGAATCACAGAATCAATTCGGTTGGGAACAACCTCTGAGATCAAGTCCAACCTATGACCAAACACCACCACGCCAACTAGACCATGGCACCAAGCGCCATGTCCAGCCTTATCTTAAACATCTCCTGGGACAGTGACTTCACCACCTCCCTGGGCAGTCCATTCCAATATCTAATGACCCTTTCTGTGAAGAAATTCCTCTTCATGTCCAACCTGAACCACCCTGGCACAGCTTGAGACTATGTCCTCTTGTCCTGTCTCCAGCTCCCTCAGAGCCCAGCCTGACCCTACCTGGCTGCAGCCTCCACAGAGCTGTAGAGATAGGTAAGGCCACCCCTGAGCCACCCCTTCTCCAGGCCAAATAGCCCCAGCTCCCTCAGCTGCTTCTCACAACACTGACCCTCCAGCCCCTTCCCCAGCTCCACTGGACACACTCCATGGCCTTCCCGCACTGAGGGGCCCAGAGCTGGACACAGCACTCGAGGTGCCCTCACCAGCGCTGAGTACTGGGGGACAGTCACTGTCCTAGTCCTGCTGGCCATGCTGCTTCTCACTTAAGCCAGGATGCCACTGGCCTTCTTAGCCTATGGTGGCTCATACCCAGCAGCTGCTGACCAGCACCCCAGGTCCTTTGCCAGCAGGCAGCTTTCCAGCCACGCCTGTGGCACTGACAGGGCTCGCTATGAGCCAAGAGCAGCTCTCAGCACTTCTCCTTGTTGAACCTCTTGCATACTCTTGGTCTCTGCCAATTGACCCAGCCTGTCCAGATCCCTCTGGGTATATTTTCAATATTTTCACTTGAATATACAGGATAAGCCATAAACCATAAACTTGAGGTTTTATATATGAAAGTGGATTTGTTCTGGAATTCCTAGACCAGATAAGGAACCATTCAGGTGTAATTTTAAAGGCTGGTTTTAAATGCCCCTGACCTGCGCTGTCTCCTCCAGGGCCTCTCCTCTCCCGCCGGCTCCCGGCCCTGCTCCCGCCCCGGAAAGTGCAGGGCCTGAGCTGCCGGCTACCCTCAGCTAACTAACTGTAAAAGCCGTGTCGCGGGAAATTTAAAAAAAAAAAAAACAAAAACAAAAAAAAAAACCAAAGCACGATGCTTTCGACTGCCCGCCAGTGGGATTGCAGAGGTCCCGTTATGGATAACCCTCAGGAAGCAGCTCCGCGCTCCCCTGGCAGCGCCGGGCGGGCCGGGGCTGCCCCGGGCGCGTTCCGGGTGCTGATGCAGCGCTGCCGAACCCCATTCCTTATTTCACTCGTGTTTAACTGGGTAAAGATCAACCGCTGGTAACATTTACCTATGTCCTTCGCATTTCAGCTCCCGCAGCACTTGGAAACAGACCCAGGATCGCGTTGCGCTAGGAAAGACATTGGGGTGCTGCCCTCGCTCCACGCCCGGTGCGTTTGCTGCTCCCCAGGCCAAGCCTCGGTGGTGGGGTCGGGATAAGCTCCGAGCGGCCACACCTGCTGGTCAGGACTTGCAGCAGCTCAGGGCCACTAATTAAGACTTATTAGGACCACTGGGCTGATGGCAAAGCAAATTGCTGCTGTTTTGCAGAGCAGAGGGGTAAATGCTTCCACTTGCGGCACTACCTGGAGTGGGGCTACAGGTGCACAGCCCGTAATTCACCTGCAGAGCACACACGCTGGTTCTGAGGAGCTGCAGCAAAGTGTAGCATGACGTTTATTGAAGGTATTGATTCACAATTAGGAACACATGAGCACTTTAGGAAAGGTTGTCAGAAATACAAATATATTAAGTAATGTCAGACGTAAACCACCATCTGGTCCACTTTTGTACATGCTGAATGTATTTTTTCCCTAGATCTGTCCATAGGTATGGTTAGTAGCCCTCTTTCTTTTGGCAGAGTATTCTGTACACACTGACCTGGCCCAGCACTGGCATTCAAGAATAGAAATCATAATGAAGTTTAAAAAAATTTTTTAAAAGGAAAAAAAAGACATGAACCTCCTATCCTAAAGCTCTGTTTGAGTCTGGCAAGCTAAGCTGGAAGCTGATCTTATCTTTATGGCCAAAAGTAGAATACAATGGAAGCCTCCTCCAAGAAGAGAAAATGTACAGCTTTTATTAGGTGTTACAGATAATCAGAGTATGCTTTAATAATCACTGTATGGACCAAAAGAGATATACAATTAATGTGAACATACTATATTACTGAACTAGTATTACCACAAAAATTAAAAAGACTTTACCAGACCAAAAGACTTCTTTGATCTGGCTAATCTCAAGAGGGTTTTTTAATTGTTTACAAATATTCTTGTTATATATCCTGCAGTTCTAGAGCTGAGGCACTACAGCACAGGCATCAAAAATCTCAACCAAATTCCCAGTTTTATATATCATATGACTAAAACTTTTTAAAAAAATCATTTCCATACAACTTCAATCTCAAATCTCTTAAGTCTCCTTAATTTGTCTTAAATTGCTGGATATCAAAAAACACTATCATACTTGCTCCTGAGGATAATTAGCCCCCAAATTATTTTTAAAGTATACCTGAAATACAATGATAATTTACAAACACATTTCAGGGTTAAATGATTGGTAAGTACACAAGTCTTTGGTAAATAATAACTACTCTGTTCTTTACTCAGTTAAAAAACTTAAATAATGTTTAAATCTAGATTAACTGATTTGTTTAATAATTATTTCTATCATGAGTAAGGCTCACATGGTACAATGCTGAGTGGGATGAATGGCTGTTTGTAGCAAAACCTGAATGAGGTTTTCAGGCTACAAATCCTGTTAATATTAGGTTCCTGCTCTGGCTCATTTTGGTTTTGTGCTGTTCAGCCAGCCCCAGGAATCTAGACCTGAATGAGAGCTTTCTAATTAATTAGATTTCCAACATTTAAAGGTGTCAGCAATCTAGAAAATACTGTTCATTGCAAAGATACATTCTACAGTAGGTACTGGATTGCATGCTAAAAACTACAACAAACCAATTATTTTAAGTTTGAAATAATACATTACAGCTGCAGTATTTGCTAAAAATGTCTGCTTTAGCACTTAAGCAGTGTAACAGAAAAACTATGCACTATGCATGCGTGTGCGAGCTGAGGATGACTGCTTGCTCCCAAAGGAAACCTAAAGGCACAGGATATAGGTAATGTGAATGAAAACCTGGAAACAAACATTGGCTTCCATTTTATTATGAGAATCCAATTAGGTAGTGAATGCCTAAACTGATATTTTACTGTTTGTGTACTAGATGCCTTCACTTTGGCTAAAAGATACTCTATCATGTCCTTTAAGAAAAGTAGCAGCATTAAATAGATCTTGTCATTTTAGAGGAGAAATAAAAATATGTCTGTTTTAGGTTTAGCTTACAGAGTTTTGGGGTTTATTTTCAACAGGTCCAACAACTGATCAGATTATTTTTGATGACTGTTACAATTTTACTGTTCTACTAGAGTTTTTTAATTATCTGCTTTGTTAAAGGATAAATTACATTTGAAACAATAAATAATATAGTTTACAATAAATAATTTCCAAGTCAAAGTATTGTACTTACAAAATAATGTAATACTGTAATAGAATCTTCAGGGACAATTCCATTTTATATATTCTGCAGCAAAAATAACATTTCTAGTACGAAGGAATTACTTATAAACCTAGCAAGATCTACACATTCACATGTGTGTGTAAACAACTTAACAAGGTTTATTATGTTCCCAGAAAAGCTATGCTTTTACAGTAGGTTTTCAGCTAGATTTTATTACAATACGATGGTAGGAAATATATAACAGTGCTTATGTTTAGCTCCATCACAAATTAAAAAAAAAAAAGAAATTGAGTGCTATTATTTACAAGCAGCAATTTTTCTTTTACTTCACAAGTGACTGTATCTGTGTGTGAGCAAAATGTTAGGGCGAGGCATTCCAGATGAACTGCAGCTAAGTTTGGATGAAGATGATTTCAGGATGAACAGTGAAGGTCTTGGCAACAAATACCTAGAAAGGATATGAAAAATACAGCAAAGTTTACAGACAAAGCAACATTCACGAACAAAAGAATTAGTTGTTAATGTGCCAGACTTTATAATCACTGTATGCAGGAAACTCAGTACAGTAAATACCTTTTATGAAACACAGGGCAACAGGCACAGGCTAACTCAAAAAAGACATCGAAACTCTGTTGTATGAGGATCAAACATCTTTCTAGTCCTTTATGTTTCAAGCCATGAAATAAATAAACAATGAAATCCTGTATAAACAATAGACTCATTTAATTTACACTGGGCAAAAACTGCAAATGACATTAAGCAGTTTATAAAAAGTTGGATTGTAAAAAAAATAAAATTTATGAGAGACCAAAAAGGATTTTCAGCTTTGGTTTCCAGGTCTAAGTTCTTCAATTTAGATTTTATAAAGTCTTGAAAAAATTGACTTCTCATACATTTATTAAATTATACTCTGATATATTTTTGCATCACACAATTTTATGGAGAAAACTATTACTAGTAGTGCAGATTCATTAAAAGCAGAAATCTAAGTGAAAAGTGAAATAGTATTGTGGTTCTCCCATTTCCAGAAAAGTAGATCAATTTACAATTACAATTATGGGCCGAAACGGACAGGAGCATTTATTTCCATATGTGTCTTTCATTTCACAAATTCAGAATATCATGGTTAACTAGCATATTCCCATATCCATGTGTATATGAAACATTTATGGAGACTAATATAAAAACTGTAACTTTGATCAATCAGAGTTGTCCTGACACTCCATTACTGATACTTAGGATATAGAGGGCTTAGATTCCTCTAGCCTGTGAAATTTATCAATAACTTCCATTCAGCATCCAAATAAATACAGGAACTGGAGACAAGAAAGTTCTCTTGGACCATCCCTTTCATGGCATTCCAAATGCAAGCCTGCTAGCTGCAGTACATTAGAGTAATCTGATCAGTTTCAACGGCCTGTGGTTGGTCATGATGTAAAATTTTCTGCAGTATTAACAGTAAAGGCAATAAAAACTTCAAGGTTTTCTAGTCTTAGCTAATCCAAATGATTTTACCATATTCCTGGTATTGCTCAGTAGATGTTAATATTGAATATGATTGGTTTGTGGCTAACATACTTTTGCCTTTGCTGTGATCAAACAAATTCAGTTTCTGGTTGGCTTTAAATTATGCTAGAGTGTATTAAGGTCCACATGTCAATAACACATGGGTCCAGTGTATGAAATAACTAATCTGAGATATATCAAGTAAGCAATTAAGTCATAAAATAAGTTTAACAGAAAATAGATCAAAAATCTGTTTTTCACATAATACTTAACTCACAAAGCCCTTCTATATAATAATGTATGTAATATATTTTATCTAAACAAAGCATTTGTAATTTTATATACACAATAACTAAAATGGGATAGAATTTGGAACCTAAATAATTTAAAACTGACATCTAATTCTCCATCTGTGACTGTGGAATTGCAAATTGTTGACTGCCACAGTTGGAGCATTCTCTATACTGATAATATTATAACCCCTACTGTATCCAGGTAGGGAACTAAACCAGCCAATGGAGAATCAGGTAAGTGCCAAATAATTTTTTTACTATATGATGCTGTTTTGCAAGGTTTGAATATATATTTATGCTCCGTAAGATGGAATTATAAAATTTTCAATCTATAGGTTTTGGAAATCAACTTTGCAAAACTGTACAATACAGTAAATCAGATGGCACTTACCTGACCCTTGGCTGGAGCTGTGCCCCTATAGCATCCCACTGCGAATGTGAAGCCAGAAGTATCTGACATGTTAGGATACCTCTAGGAATGCAAATCTGGAAACAGTGACTTTGAGGGATCTGAGAAGGGGAAGAAAGCAAATTTTCAGTTCAATTCGTGGAAAGCCTTTGCTGCAGCTATTTAGGCAGTAGGCAATCAAGAGTTTAGTAAGTGTACTTTCACACAAGATGTGTATGTCAAGTTTCCTTTTGGTAGCACTTGAGTGGGCTAGTGAGATTAGAATGACAGAAAAGTCAGGATCAAGGAAAATGTTGGGGAGTTTGGGTTTTTTTCTTAAATACAGAGTGAACCCGACTTAAAGAATAGTTTAGTGGTAGCAACATGGACTAAAACTTGTTCCAGAACTATCCTTTATACCTATAATTTAGGAGGAAAATATTCAAATTTATACCTTGTATCATCCCAGTGGTAGCTCATCCCAGTTGGGGACCCTCTTGAATCTGATGAATGTTTGTAAACTACCAGCAGGCAGTGTTTACAAAGCTGTACTATTCGTTGGCAACACTGGAGTTGCTCAGGAGTCACCGCCTCTGAGCCTTTACTGAATATGGTTTCCCAAGAGCTCCTATTATGGAAAAAGAAATAAATTCATGCGGTCTGTCACAAATTGCAATCTAAGAGCTTTACTGCTTTATATCAGATTTAACAATGGAGGAACAAGAGAAAAAGCATGACCTTGCCTGTGTACAGGAAAGGTCTATACTATTTAACACAAATAACTGGCAGATGCTGAGTCCAAAACACAAATTAAGAAGTTAATCTTTATATGGGAAATGTCCACTGCCATTTTTCACTTGGTTTGTTCCCTAAAGTGTTTATAGAGCCATTACTTAGGTTTAGCACATAAAGATTTACTGTCACAAAATTGTATATTTGTTTTACAACAGGAATAACAAAAAACACTTATTCTTTTTAACAGGCTACCACCTGAATGAAATTATGCCATTAATGGATTAATAAATGTAATAAATTATTTCTAAATGTCTACACAGCATAATAATACTTTTATTGTAAGTACATGATACTAAGAAACAAAAATTAATTTACAGGAGATTAGTATGGGCTCTGCCTCCTTATCCAAAAAATCATATGAATGAGGAGAGTCTTTCAGTTTAGTCATTCAAATACTGCTTATTATTTCCTCTGGTCACATGGGGTTGGTTATCTACAATAATGTGTAACTTGCCAAGTACATCTGTAGAAAAATTCCTTATGTTTTCTTAAGAAGCCATTTTTCTTTGGAAAGAAAGCCACCAAACCCTACCACACTGATATAAACCAGGTGTGTTTCAGCACAGACAACTACAATAAACAGTTCTTTGCATAAACCTCAACTCTCTTGTTTGTGCAAAATTCTGACCAAGTCATAGATCAGTCCATCTGTTTTAAAAGGCAACATAGTGCTTGTGAAGAGTTTTTTGGGTCAAAATTATGATCCAGTAGCACAGATGGTTTGTAAGTCTGAGGTTTTTTGTTCATGTATGAAAGAAGCACTTCACAGAGTGAGGAAAATTTGCTGCATCTGGCTTCACCATAGCGTACAGGATGATTTAGCCTTGCCCTCAGAGCAGTAGTAGATTTCACAATGCCAGTGTGGGAAGTTCGTCCTTAAAACAACATCAAAGAAGCAGCAAGCTCACTTCTGTCTAGTGACTTTTTTTTTAATTGGGCTGCATTTCACTGTGAGGGTGGTGAGACACTGGCACAGGTCTCCCAACCCTAACAGTGCTCAAAGCCAGGTTGGATAAGGCCTTGAGCGACCTGGTCTAGTGGGAGGTGTCCCTGTCCATGGCTGGTGGGGCTGGGACTAGCTGATCTTTAAGGTCCATTCCAATCCCTTAACATTGTATGAGTCAATGATTCTATGATTAGGATGGAATTAAGACCATTAATGACTAAAAGATGAGCTGTATGTATAGCTAGCTAACTAATTTGTCAGCCTGGCTCCTCTGTCTAGATGGTATATTCCAGCTGAAAACATTCAGTCCTACAGCATTTTCATTGCAAACATGTTCTTCAATGAGGCAAGCATTTCTCCTTAATTATTATTCATGCAATTGTTTAAGAAGTATTGTTTGTATACATCAAAATTGTTTCATTTCACAAACTGAGTAATCATAGAATGATTTAGGTTGAAAATGACCTCTTAAGATCATTGAGTCATACTACTAGTCTTCTTTAATACATTTTGCTCAATTGTTTTCTGTCTGGGAACTGTCCACATGTATTTTTATGTGGAAAGTAGTCTACTGTCGTCAGTCTTTCCTCTTGAAGTCATGCAATGTTTGGTAGAAAGTAGCAAAACGGAAGACTAAGTATTACATTCATACAACAGATTACTATTGCTACACATAATTATATTATAAATCAATCCATAAAATTCAGAAATCCCGTAGAAGAGACTTTCCTGATATTCCTTAGGTTCTGGACTCTGAATTCTGTTATAACTTTTCTACAGTTAAGAGGTATTTTTTCAGTGACAAATAATATATGGCCTGCTGCAACCATAGCTGACTATGAACTAGTGCTTTATAGTTACTCTAATAACAAAGCTGAGATTTGGAAACATACACATGAATTTTAATTTAAATTTTCAAGTAAAGTGCCTGTGCCACCTCCTCCATGTATTAGACAGATTCAGTTTGTTCTCCATTATACTGCAATCGGCAGGGACCAGAGTTCTATTTCCTCAGTTTAATTGGTTATGCTGTAACTTTAGCTTCTATCCATTGGTAAGAAACCACGGACTCCTCACCAGATAAAAAAGAGTATTGTACTTGATTGTGCAATAGGGTCAATTATGTGTTATTCTTTTTATAACCATCTGAAGTCAACTGGAACTGCTAGTTTTAATTGTTTATTATACAGTAAAACAATGTAGCTTTACGAAACCATCTACATCACCTTTTTTTCATAGAGATTTTCTTTGTTCTTTCTCTTTACTAAAATAGCACATACCTAGCAGAGATATAACCAGCAAGAGGAAACCTTAAGGCCATTAGCTCCACTCTTCTCCCAAGACACGTATCCTATGAATAGTGAACATACTACACTCCCTAATATATTTTTATACAGTAATCTTGTTTCTGAATCAGCACATTAATACCCTTTTCCCAACATGTTTCTCCAAATTCTACACATGCACTATGTTTAATCCAATCTGTTCTCTAAAATGGCACAGTGAACTCTTAGGGAAGAATGATGAGAAGTTGGCCTCTCTGCTACAGAGGTGCTGTCATGGCAAGAAGGATGCTTGTAACTGAATAAACAACATACTGGCAAGGTGAAAACAGCCTTTATGTTTCCCTGAACTCTGTATCAGGTATTTTACATGCAGAGTGATCACTACACATACTGAGTATTTATATGTTACTTCTACAGTATTTTTAGAATCTTTTACATAACAACTCCTCTTACAAGGAACTGGATCTTTGTCAAAGAATAGCTCCACTTGCAATATTTGATGACTACAAAAGAATTGAGCTTGTACTCAAGACTTCACACACTTCTGCTAGAATGAAGAAAGGAAAAAAATGTAAAGACTCCTAACAGCTTGTAAAACAAGCCTTCAGCAATGAGATGATGATGGTAAAAAAACTGTTGATATTTTGGACCCCTCACATCCTTCTTCTTGTTATCCATTTTGTTGGAAAACAATTAACTAGGGTATTGTGTGAATTCTTTACATGTAACAAATGACGATATGTGAACAACCTATTGGCTTGATTCCTTTGTACATACAATATCCAGCAGCATACTAATTGCTGTGGTTCATTTTCAATACATCTCTTAGAACACCTTATGCAACCTAATCAAACCCCCTGCAATTCTTTATACATTTTATATACTAACAGAGAGATTGTCCTTTTTTTGTAGGTGATATATTTCATATTTAAAATTCGTATTCTTTTTTTATTAATAAATTGGTGGGTGGGAGGAATTGTTTGTTTTATACCCCTGATATGTTCCCCCAATTCTATATTTCTACCCATGCCTTTGAATTCAGGAATGTAGGTTCAGAAGTGTAGGTTATTGAACTTACTTATATGCCCAGATCTTTTCTTCCCCATAGAAAACTTGTATTTGCTACCCAAACCAAAAACATTTGCTTACCTCTGGGTGGACATTTCATATTCCGCATATACTTAAATTTCTACCAGTACAGGAAACAGTGGATGTAATCAAGCACAGAAATTCATTTGTACATGATAGAAGTGAGATTGCATTTGGCACAAGACATCAGCTGCACTTGTGACTGAATTCTTCCCTTATGAGATACGACAATGATTTCTGTTGATGGCGAGTCCACCTTTGACACAGTGCTTTGGCCTTAAAATCATGCACCATCCAGTAGAAGAGATGACTTAAGGCTCAAATACTTTGAATATTAGATTTTTTTCCTCATATTATTATATTTGTAAATACATTACCAAATGTTTGATTTCATTTCGGAAAAGGTTGGACTTGATTGCTAGAATTCTACTACGTATCTTTGGATGCTTTCAAAACAAGTTCAATGTATTATACCATTCTTGTGAATGAAAATTAGCAAAAAAAGTATGCCAGCATTGATTGTAATTATGAAGTTATGCAGAAGATTAAGAAGAGAAGAATCGGCTTACCCTGAATTACAGAAACAGTTCCACAGGCCTTGACCATGGCTCCAAAGCAAACGATTAAATACGCGGTTAAAAAGACGGTAGAGATGTAAATTTTCGATGTCTGGAGCTTTCCAGACATGTTGTAGAACTGCACAAACACTTGTCCTGACTATATCCAAAACCTAGGAAAGAGCATTCCAAGTAAATCAAAGACATATTGCAAAACCAAAACGCGGCCGATGCCCTGCACACACACAGACAATGTCTGAGCACCTATACATTCCTACAGAGCTCTATGGTTCATTTCTGTGCACTCATCAGCTAACTTCTATTAGGTGTTCTTTCTGTCAATAACATTTTGCAAAGCCAAATCAAAATATTTTATTTTCACAACAAAAAAGTTAATTTCTATTTTTTCAGTCTGTTCAATACCAGTCCATTTAAATGACAGAGTAAAAAGAAAAAAATAGATACAATTACAGACAAGAAGAAACTTAATTAACCCCAAATATTATGTATCTTCTTTTCCCACTCCCTTTTTAAATGCCATCTATTTTATAAAGAACTGAAATATCCTGAAAAACAACAAACTGCCTTTGGTTTAATGTCTGTTTAAGCTCAGTGTTACCCTGGATCAAACCATATTAGTTTACCTGACAGGAGACAGTGTAGTGAAATCAGTATGAAAATAATCAGCAGGATATTTAAAACGGAAACATTTATAGATACGCCATGGATTTATGACATACAGACAACATTTAAATGCAAGAGCATAAAGGCTGAGCTGCATTCAGTGTATTGCTACACAGCTGCACATCTGACTCATCAGAGTCCTCATGGATACACCTCTGCACATCCCACTGAACTGGGGCATGGAAGGAAGATGGTACTCATCGTGCCTGCTTTTAAATATCTGATGTTCTCTTCAATCAGTCCTCTGAGTTCCCTTCATACTCACTGGAGACAATCAGGCTCCAGAGTGTCTTGGATCCTGTCTATCTAGATACTATCAATAAGTCTGGGAGTAGTTTTGTGACCAAAGTAGTATTTAGGCTCCATATTGGCACTCTGAACAGTGTAAAAATCTGTTCTACAAAAAAGCCTATAGTGCATGTAACTATTAAAAAAAAGCCAGTTAAATCAATGTAATTTCCTTCAAAGGTAACACCCTCTTTGCCTCATTTGCATAACAGCATCTTCCAAAAACCAATCAGACTCAAGTGGCTGGCAAACAGATGGAGGTGTTTGCTGGCTTGGTATAAGATTTTGTAAATTAGAAGGTACAGTGCTTTCCCTGGAAACTTTCAGATATGTATGACAAACTGATTCACATGGTGAATCGTGGCTCTCAAGGGGTGAAGGCGATTTAGTAGAACAGTAAAGTAGGGAAGCATGGTGTGGAATTGCAATTTTTAGGTCCTGCATAACAAACTGTTGTTTATAAATAGTCTGACAGGACACAGTGAAAGAAACAAAGCTTAAATAAACAAAATGCTTGCAATAGCACAAGGACGCTGTGTAGTATGCCTAATGGGCAGAAAATCTATAGATACCTAATATTGACAGACTTGATGCAGTATGTTTTTTCTGCATTATTTAAGCTCTCTTTGAAGACCGAGGATTAGTCATGCACAGGTCTTGCACTAATTCCATGCACATAATAACCCAATGTGAATACAATACTGTCCTCTCTGTTGGGAATCTTTATGAATGCAGGCGTCTCACACACTAAAATCCACACCCACACTCTCCTCCTCCCAAAGAGTGAGATAGAAAGAGTAAGATATTAAAACCTAAGGGTGCTGATCTTCTTTAGTGATAGCAGGAGCTAAACCCAGGTTATAGACTGCCCCATGCCTATAGAACAGATACAGACTTTCAGACACTTCCTTAGCACCATTAACCTTTTGTCTTCATGCTTCTCAAGTAATTTTCCTTGTGTCTCACCTGTCCAAGGCTTTCCCACACACATGGTCAGTATCTGTGGTCATACACACCCATCTGAACCAACTTAGTCCATAAATCACGTAAGGATCAGCCATACATTTCTTTGCAATGTTACACTGACTCATACTAATTTATCTCCCTGTGAAAAAGAACAATTCCACCTTGTATAGACTCTCTCACTAGTCCAAAAGATATAAGCTAAGAACAATGATGCCAATGTGGAGCTTTTTGTTTTACTGTAGCACCTGGAGTTGAAGAAAACTAAGAACTGAACATCTTAAAGCAGGCCACAGGCTGCCAGGTACTCTGGAAAAAAAATCTTCCTTGCTGTCTTTGCTGTGTTGATATTGCCAATATGCCAGAGCAGGAAATGTACCAGTTAATTGTCCTTAATTTGCAAACATGGCTTCAATCATCCATTTAAGAAAAGAGACAAGGCATTGCACAAGGGCTGGAACTTCATGAAACCGACATCTTCATTTTTCTAAGTTAATCTCCCTAGCTTGCCTTCATCTTTCTGTTTAATTTACATCATTTACTTTAACGAAACGAATTATCTAGGTGTAACAGAACAACATGTTAGGAAAGAGCATATTCAAAACCCTCTGGTAACCATCAAAACACTTTTAAAGAAATTATGTGATGCAACCTGAAGCAGTCATAACTCCGCCCATACAAAAGTCTCTTTTTCTTGAAAGTCTTAGAGGTTAAATTTCTTTTTAACATGAATTGACTTGTTTTATTCACAACTTGCTTCTGAATGTCTCCTGTACCTGTGCTGTAATGCCAGAATATTACACACTAAGAATATGAGCATAAGTTTAATTTTTCTACATCGTGTTGAATAATTGTTAAGCAAACACAGCTGTCAGGAGTGAACAATGTAAAATGTAGTACATTGCTCAGATATTTTCTTCTTGTGTGATAGAATTTCCCAGTAAGTAAGAGTGAAGGGGACTGAGATTCTGTTTCGTAATTCAAAAAGTTGCGAAGGTACCTTTGAGACAGATTCCTTACTTGCATAAATATTCTCCACCTTGCTCACTTCTCCTTCACCCACCTCATTGGAATATAAAACATACTTCTTTCAAATCAACAAAAGACATTTGGCAGTCCTCAGCTGCAATGTCATTGTCAAAGTTAATCCGTTTTTCTAAACTACCCTTCTAAGAATAACTATCTGATTGCTTGAAGGGATTGAGGTTAAAAGCAGTTTTAAAAAAAGGCAAATCATTTCCAGTGCAAGCAAAGATGAAGGGCTCACTAGTGCTTCAGGAATTATAAGTCTCCTAAAGTTGTAAAAGATGTCCTCACAAGAAGAGGAAAAGGTCCACATTTCTGCTTGTGCAGTTTTTGTGAGTAACAACTTGGTACATCAATCCCTATACCCCGACTTTGTACATGTGCCCTTGGTTTAACATGACTGCCAGTCAAATAAAGGGCAGAACCACCCTTTAGTGGAGGCTTTCTGAAAAAATGCTTAAAGGAGAAAATTCTTTACTTGGTAAGTCCATTTTTTATTCAACGTGATCTATTCTAATAGTGTGGGTCAAATACTCTAACAGCCAAGTGCAGTATCACTCCCTCTAATGGAGTTTTAATATGCCTGGTCTGAAACTGCTGACTGGTGTAGCCCTTATCAATCAAATCTGCCAAGTGAATACACTTCTAAGAATGTTAGCTAAAACTTAGGTGTTAAGCACTAATCATTTATTTGTTTGCTTTTCTTTCAGCAGACTGATTTTTTGAGAAATTTATTTTTAAGTTTTAATCCAGAATAATCATGCTTCTCCAAATTTGAAGCAACATAGCAATGTAATTTCCTAAAATGGAATTAATGCATATGTGTTAGTATCAATAGCCAGTATTTTGGCATCTCAAGTCACTCCCAGCTACTGCTAAACACAGTAGAAACACTGCTATGCATCTACTTCAGATGACCTTCAGAAAATGAAATATGTCACTTACTTTTCGTTGCTTTGCTGAATCCAGTTTTACCAACCAATAGGATGACACTTTTGTTTTATGGTACTTCCAATTATCCATTATCTGTAGTCATTGTAAAAAATAATATAAAAAATATACATGAAAACAACTGAAAGCTGGTCTTTCATTCATGAGCATTCCTAATGCTTAAAAATGTGAGCATCTTAAAGACCACTGTGAGAAGAAACTTTCTCTAAAAGACATAGCAAAATATTTGCAACTTTATGTGATGCAACATTTGCAAAGATCTGTGTGATTCTTCAGTTCAATCCTACCCTCTTTTCTACCTCATTCTGATAACTGTACACTACAAAGCAGTTAGAAAGTTGTTTTGACTGACTCAGCTCAGATTTCTTGACAGTAATAAGTTCAATAAAGCATAACTGCTACTCTATTTAAATAGTGAGGGATATTGCTGTGTAAGGGACATTAGACATACCTGGAAATCATCCTTTCTATAAATAATCATATAGGAACTGCAACACTCTCACAATACCTGAGTGCTACCAGAATAGCTCCAGCTGCAAACATACGTTTTTATTTTCATTTTGTTGTTTTATCTTTCTGTTCTACTCCAGACAAGTTCTGTATCACTGGCAACCAATATACCAATACTCCTTTTCCTCCATGATGAATTATTTCCCATCAGGAGCTGGTCACGGCCAGAGGAATTTTAAGAGTTCTGCCGTAGGAAGGTGCGTTTGTCAGCACCTGGCGCTGTGTGAGGAAGCACCACCAGATGGAGCATCGCACCCCCACTCGCACAGAACTGTGCACACTCACAGGCAGCAGGGACAGCATTTAATGGAGCATTTTAGTGCTGCTTCTAGGAGGAGAAGCTCAATCTGCTGGTTATGAATGCCGTCTTCCAGTATCACCCAAATCAACGATCATTACAGAAGAACTCCTTTTCACTCCAACATAGCTGCAGAGATTACTAGAGACATAATCAACATTCTGAAAGCTCACAGAGCTCAGGACATTTCTGGCCAGATAATAAATGAGATTAACACACCATTGACTGTGCTCCCTACATCAGAACACAGGTGTTAATTTGAATCCTTTTATTTTTCTTCTAAACGGAGAAGAGAACTTCTACCTTCATTTTTTTCTTTCCCATCCTGTTAGCTTATTTGCATTAAATATTTACAAGGTATTCAGATAGCACGTAATATCTGCTTATATATATATATAAAGTATTGGGGTTTAATTGGCCTTTAGTGTGGGGCATTGTTTCACATGTCTTTGATACCGAACCACAAGGCTCAGGACAATGCTGGATGTGAGAAAGGCTAATTTGGTAGACTACCAGAGCCAAAAAGCATGTGACTGGTGTTCTTTATGACCCTCAAACCCCCATTCTGCTTGCAGCATACCATTCTGAGTTCTCTAGTGTGCCTGTCTGAGAGCAAGTTAAACAGGTCAGGATCTGTTTTAACAATATCAGATGAAATATGAATTGTAACATTCTTCTTCGCTTACTTAAAAGTTTGAACTTTCTCCATAATGAAAAACTGAATTTTCCTAACCTTCCTGATTATTTCTCATATATTTTATACAGACATAGGAATGTTTTCAGTGCTGCTCAAGGTCAGAAAGTATGCAATGCTCCAAGCTTTCAAAATCTTTTGAATTATCCTGAGCGATGGAAGTTTTAGGGCCACAGGAGCTAATGAATCATAGATTGGGCTTTTTACTTTCCTTCATTTCAGTAGCCTAAACAGTGTCTAGCCTGTTCTTCTTTCTTATTTATAGATACTTACATCTTCTATAATTAATTCAGATTCTTCATTTGTTTTTCCTGGGAACTTGATTCTCATGTCATTGATAAGGAGAAGAGTCTCTTTTGTCAAAGCAACTTCTTGCTCTTTTGTTTTCTGTTGCAGCAAAGACTCACTCTAAAAGCCAACACGAAGCAGAGGAAAACATTTCAAGCGTGCCATTAAATCACATTACAAAGATGTTTGCTTGACAAAAAAAATTCTAAATAGAGTGACATAAAATATATTATTAAAGTGCATAGACGTATTATCTAATACAGAACTAATATATATCATATACATTAAGGCATCACCATTACTTAGAGTTGTCAAGGAACCCAAGAAAAACAGTTTAAATGTAAGTCTGTTTGAAATAGAATAAACAAACATATAGTCAATATTTTTGGTGCCCACAATTTAAATTATAAATTTGAAATTTAGATAACAGACTTTGAATTTAAATTCAACATAATGAAAAATACTATTAGTCATAAAAAGCATCCTTTCATTTCCTCACTTCAACAATTTAACATAAACTGGCAATGTATCACTGAGCCAAGATTTCAGGGAGCATTATAAAGAACACTTTCCTCCTTCGGTCAGTAAGGGGTCTGACAGTGTCTTCAATTGTCCAGAATTTTGTTTAAAAATGAGTGCTTTTTGCACAAACATTGATCTGAACCCCTGCAGTGTCTGCAGAAGACCATCTCTGGAGGGTTATGGGGTCTCCTTTAAAACATAACACACTAGTTAGATGTATTTCTGATCCTCTTTCTTTACTTTCACATACTTTTGCATTTTCACATTTGCAAGACCTAAGTGGGCGTAATTTTAACTTTTTTCAAGAGTGAAATTCAAAATTTTTAGGCACTTCTCATCTTTGTATCTTGCAACAACTCCAATACTTAAGGATGTTTCTAAGTGAGTGATAAATATTTCTAAGTACAAAAAATACTGTTCTATTTGATACGTGTTAATGTGACTGAAATAATAAGATAGCAAATATTTTCAAATCCACTTTTTCTTATACTCCTATAATAATATATCTGTAATTCCCAGCTGTAAATGGCTTATTTTAAATTTTGTTTCCCTACCTTTAGAATATTTGGATCTCAGCAGACTCCAAAAATGGCAGTGTACTGCTCTTTTCTTGCCCAAAGGATAGATAAACTAACACTTTATCATGCACAAATGATTTCTTCTTAGTAAGTCACAGTTTATCAATTTTAATGTTATTCTAGCAGTAATATATATTATATTATTCTTAGTTGCAAAAATAATTATGAACAGAGTTCCATTCAGAATACAGTGCTAAATTATGAGTAGTTCTTATTCATTCTGTAAGTAATTTTATTCACATCATTTTTAGGAAGCATGACCTAAGCTCTATCACCCAACGTAATTGCTCTGCACATCAAGATCATTTCTGTGGTGGAGCTTTCTCAATGAAAAAGAGAGTATGCTTTCTTAGTAATGTTAATTTAAATGAGTAGCCCATTTTTAACGTCAGATGGTAAGAGACTGCTTTTAATCTTTCAGTAATTTGTATTTGATATAAAGTTAATGTGAACAGAAAAATCTATATTAGCACTGTCTCATTAAACTCTCAGAGTACATCGTGATGATAAAAGGGTACTTTTTAAACTTGAGATAGCTAATGTGATAAAAAATACCTTTAACACGTTGTTGTGAAGACACAATCTTAATGCCTTTCCAATTCTATTAGCTGACTTTAAAGATGGAAAACCATGTTAAGGAGTATTTCACAAGATGTCAGCACACAATTTTAAAAGGATCCTTTTTCATCATTTAGACAAAGCCTCACAGGCAAAACAGACAATGAGCGTTCTACCGGATAAAAATGATGATTAAAGATAGTAAATACTATGAAGCAAGTTAATTAGCATTAAAAAAGGATTTCTCACAATCAAAGCTCACCACAATACAGAGAGGCTGCAAATACGGGTTAAAAGTGCCAATTTGTTTTGCCCCATCTCCAGACAAATTATTTGGGTGATGAAATATATAGGTCAGGCATCAAAGCATGAATGGAAACACTCTGGCACCAGCACACAATGCAATCCTGAATGAGGGTGGGGAGTGATCCCTGCAAACACTGCCTGGGGAAAAGTGAATATGGGGTCCATCATGCAAACACAAAGGAAGAAATGCCTGGGCTGTGAAGGAGATACCAAAGAGGATGACAATCTGCTAACAAAATGAAAAAATATACATGGTTCAGAAGTACATTGTGAAAGAACAACTAATCACACAAATTCTAAACAATTAAAAGGGTTTAATCTGATCTATTAATTATTTGGGCTAGTTGCTTGTCTTCTCAAGGAGAGGGTGCAAATGAAAGATGTTTTATCTTCTTTTATTAAAAAAGAAAATGGCTTGAGTCAGTTACTGCAGTGGCAAATCCTGAAGACCACAAGCACTGTATAAATTTTCAGCTGTTCACTTTGGAAGTAGAGCTCTACTGCAGTGGTATAGCACATGCAAAATACGTACAGTAGGTTGAAAATTAATCTCACCTTCTTCTACAATGGGCAGCCATACAAAGACTTACAAATATTTTATTCTGGCACAATGTATTTACCCTTGGAGTTTACACTGGGTTTGAAATCTGGATGTATTTTTGTTACTGTAACGATTTTGAAGGTAGGCACAGCCCTATTTCAGAACCAGCAGCCCCCAAACAAGTCACAGAAAATTTTTAAGACAGGTAGTGACCCTTTCTGTCTTCAAAAGCCTATTTAGGAGTGAAGGTTTCCCATTCATAAAGACTCTTAAGATTTCAATTTCCACAAAATGTAACATCTGTACGCTGCACGAGGAACACTGAGACATCACAGCTGGCACTCAACCCATGTCACATACAGGTCAAGAGATCTTATATTCCCGAATGTCTGTCAAAATAATCTTGACTACAGTACCTCAAGTTTCTGTTGCAAAAATTACTAGTGTATTTATTGAGTTTATGAGAAAAATGGAACACATTTTGAATGCAACTGCTGTGTTAACTCACCCCTGAAGAGTTCATAGTTCCCAAGGTGGCTGTCTGAGAGAATCTGGCTGAAGATGGGCTACGATTTAAAGAGTGAGACCTGTTCACCGACGATGCTCGCTGCATTTGGAGAGATGCTTTGGCTGAAAGGGGGCGTTGCTCAGCTCCCTGGGACTGCATAGTGAGTATTGATATGGAACGAGGGCAGCTCACAGAACGCCTTATTGGACCTGTGGATGATGTGGGGGACGAATATGATGGAGATTTTACATTTTTATTTGAAGGTTTGCAGCTCATTCTACCTGCAGACAAATGAAATGAATGATGTTATTACTTATTATTCTCTTAACGCCCATTTTTTAGTCTTTGTAACTAACAACACATATGATCAACAAGTGTGCACATGTTGTACTACAATGTATGTTGACTAACAACTCTATATGTAGAAGTCAGTCGTGTCAGATCCCCTAATAATACCTAATTTACATACTTAAAGGAACATTTATTTCTTCCTCATATTCAGCTTTAGTCAGGCAGACTCCAATCCGCTATAACCGCACGAGATTTATGAGAGAGGGCATGTGCTCTGTAGGTCAAAAAGTATTTGACTTCTGTGTATGGTTTCCTGCCTATAAGAATATGGAAACAGGAGAAAAAATTTGCTCAATGGATTCCATATTTATAAATCCAGTATCTCTCATTTGCTACTGCAGTTACACCAGTTTTTAACTCAGTTTTCGGCTAAATAAATGCTGCTATGAAAAATAAAATTTCAGAAGCAGCACTACACATGTGCAATTACATTACAAAATTCTGTGAGGCAATATACCACTAAAACAAAACGTAACATGCTATGTCTATTAATCTAGAAAACATTTTAAAGAAACTTAAACAAGCTAAGCGGTGCTTAACCCTGAGATACAAAGGTTGATATATTCTAAGAGACTGAAAAATTTCATATAATCCATCATCGATGCCAGACTTACTTGGAAAAGTGATCAAGTAACTTACCTGATCGTTCCAAAGATTTGTATTTATTTTCTTCAAGATCATATGAAACTTTTTTTTCCTTTTTTTCATTGTGGTCTTCCTTTTCAGTTTCTTCTCCCGATTCTGACACAGTGCTGCAGCTATCACAGCTACTATCACTGCTGTAGTTCTTAGATTTCCTTAAGGATTGTGCACTTTCTGGCATTGAGCACAAGGGCTAAAGAAAAAAAAAAAAAAAAAACCACCCAAGAAATTGAATTGAATCCCAAAGAAACAGCTGACTATCACAGTAGATCCTTGATTCAGGCAGATTCAGGCAGGATTTGCACAGCTGTAAACCCTCCCAAAGTAGATTGGAAGTTTGTCCTAAATTTTAGAATAATTGCTTAAATATTTCATTAAATTCGCTCCACAGTAATTCTAATCTTTCTCACATGAAGAGCAGCACAATATAGTAAGAGCAGGGGGAAATTATCTTATTTCAAGTATGAATTGTGATACCAAACTTATTGAATTATGGTTTGAAATCATAAATCATAAATCACAGAATACCATTTACAATCAGTTCAGGTTCCTCACTGATATTTGCAATAACTGAAGCTACAGATTAACAGCAATCAACATGAAGTAGAAAAATAAGTCAGGGAACTTTGACTGTTTTACTTCTAAAAAGAAAATTATTAATCCACATCCTGCATAGAGCAGAAATCAAAGAATACATCTGGGGGTTCTTGGTGCCTCCTATGCACATGGGATTCAGTGTCATTAGCTAATTAATCCTGTGCTATTACCAAGGACACTGCAAGACAAAAACCAAAAGGGTGGAGACAGAGAAACTGATCCAAGAACAGGAACTACAAGTGAAAATTTTTCTTCTTCCATCTACCATCAGTAAGACATGAAAAATGTAGTATCTTCCATTACATCTATTATCCTAAGTAGGTTTATGTAGTCACCTTTTTTTCCTACACACTTTCTTTCCAATAACTCTCAGCTATAAGAAGCTATACTGATGGCCTCATCTACCTAATGGATTGCAATTAAAGCTCAGATTTTTAAAAAAATTAATATCATCATTTCTGAACATACTTTGAGTCAAAATGAAATAGAAGAACTCACAGGAAGAATTTAAATTTCCTAATGTCTTTGCATAATGTAATGCACCTAGATTTATTAAGAGGGTAGTGGGAAAAAGCCCCAAATCATCTTGTTGTTGGATGATGCACTTTATAAATAAATAGATGCTACCTAAACTTCTATTCCAGACAAGGAAGGGAAGGGATTTCTGCCACTAACTAAAAGTATGTTTCTGCAATCCCAAGCTGTTAGACCAGATAAGGAGAAGTTAGAGAATAATATTGCATTGAGGAGAGCCCTGACAATTGTTGTTACACAAAGAATATGTTGATTTGTATCAGTCTGCCCATGGGATAAAAGGAAGGTGCCTCAACACTTACTGCTTTCTTAAGAATAGCTGTCCTAATCATGAAATGCTGTGTATAATGGAGACATATTGATCAGACATTCCCGAGGAGTTATACAAGGTATAACAAACATTTTCAATCACAACTCACAAGGGCTTTAAGGTAGATCTTATTCCACTTATCATATACATGTTCCTCACACATTCTGCAGTAAACAATATCAATTAACAAAGAAGAATAAAAAGAAAGATCAAAGAAATTACAAAACACAATAATGACAAATAATAGCTAGATCTGGGTATAAACTGACCACTTAAAGTAAGAGATATCTGATTGCCTAGCAAGTCTAATCACCTTGATTTTCCCCTTGTTCTAGCCCAGTTTTTCTGTGATTAATCTGATCTTATACCAAAAGATTTAAAATTACAATTAATTTCTCATTCCTCTACAGTATCTGTTATTTTAGTTCCTTAGTCCATTGTCCTGCGCACAGGTAACCCTGACAGTGTGTAGGTGTCAGGAGCCCTCTAGAGGCTACAAATAAAGTGGATATTTCCAGAATGCATTTGTCCATCTATGCAAAACTCAGTGATATTTTAATTGCAGGAAAAATTGCCTTCCTTCTGTGAAATTCTTGATTTCTTTTTTCCTACGCTGAATTCCTAATCATGTTCAAATAAAAATAGAGCTGAAATTCCTAGTAAATCTGGAATAATTGTTACATGCAAAGCTTGTATTTATTTATATACACAGAGCCTTCAACCTCTCCTAAGTATAGATATGTAAATGTGGATGTTTATATGTTTCTATGTATGGAGGAGGATGAGGAGGAAAACACCTCTCTCTCTGAACTATTCCAATTGTTTTCTTAGTTTTCAGAGTCCTGGCTGGTTTGGTTTTCTTTCCAAGGAAGAGTGCAACCCAAGATAGTGCATATGACCTAAGAGTAGCTTCAGTCAGCAGGGCAGCCACTGAATTTTAAGGAGGGACAGACTTCATGACCTTCTTAAAGAACCTTTCATGATGGGTAACATGACATGAAAAGTACCAGTCCTGTGGGTGCTTTTTTTCTTTTTCTATTTCGTCTTGCATATGTTACTATTTTAATATGCAAATAGTTATCTGTAGGATTTTGTGGTTACAAGGTGAGGTTTACAGCTGGATTATTCTCCTACCTGACAGATTGACAGGCAATAGTAATTTCTACTGCCTGCCTCACTCACTAGATTTCTATATAGATACATATTTCTACATTACCTATCATATAGCAGCCTCTTTACAAAGAGGTGGCCAATTAAATCCATATTACTGGCCATATGCACCTTCACCCTTATAGGAAAGAGGTGATGCTCTTTTGGTAAAAGATACAAGGACCATCTGCATGGGCATCTGTATTTCAAAGAGAGCACAGAGGGCATTATGCAACCAGGGAAATCTCTGGTCACATGGCTTCACTGTAGGCAAGGTTTAAATGATTGAGAAGTATATCAGGAGCATAAAAAAGATGCAGGAATAGAAATCCTGCATAGCATGAAGTGTTCACAGTGCAAGGAAAAGAAACAGTCTCCCTGGATAAGCTAGTTTGATTGGCTTCCCTTTTGATTTCACCAATTTTAAGGGGAAAAAAAAAAGGAAATTTTGGTCATAAGCAATTTTTTCTTTCTTCTGTAAGTGCAAACAATATTGTACCAGTAAAGCAGCTGTAAGCTACGCAATCCATTTGCCTGCTATAAGAGAAGACCATGGCATATAATCTTACACATAAATTAATCAAAATTCATCTTAAAACTAATTGAGAAAGGTTTCTTAATTTGGGCTTAGTACCCCTATTAATGGTTAATTAAATGTTACAGCCTCCAGCCTGGGAATGTCCCATGAGCAATGAGTGTAGAGGAAGAATAGATGAAGTCAGTGTGCATACAGACAACCAGATAGATGTTCCCCGAGGGCTGCTGGGAAAGGACAGGCTTCTGGAAAAAGGGAAAAACCTGACTGAGATGTTAAACTTGAATTAAGTGACCCCACATTAAAGAACTGAAAACAAAACTTGAAGGAAAAGAATCCCTGTAAGAATGTGGTCTGAGTGTACTGCGAGGGTGGACTGGGTTTTTTTTTCTCTTGTTTAAATGAATCCACCACTGTTAAAGCACGAACTCACAAAATCCCCATGTTTGTAATGAGGTCCCTGCAAATCTATCTTAATACCAGATTGGGCATGTAGATCCTCTTTCCAGAATGCACGCCTGTAATAAGATGTAGCTCTTTGGATTCTTGCACATATCTAAAGTACCTCTTCAAGCTCAGAACAATTGTCAGCATTCATTTTGTACAGAAATCCATAGACTTGTGCACCATGTCATCAGAAACATTAAATGCTGTAAAAAAATTTACATGCATCCATAAACAAATCCATCAGAGCTCAGAACAGAGATGTAGGCTCTTCTAAACAGACTTGACCTAAAATGTTTACCGGCTATAAAAAACATACTTATTTTAGCCAAGCCCAAACTATTTATCTTTACTGGCTTACAGAGATATGCAGTTTATTTAAGGCAAAGACTCACATGAACTATGTACACAAGCAGAAAGCATTAAGCTCAAAATAATATACATTCACATTAAAAGCAGATTTTGGATATAAAACAGGTTCCAAGATATACTGCACAACCCTCTTAGCAAATGAGCAAGCTACAGATATATCAAAATTATAATTAATTATTTGACCTTCCACAGTGCCTTTTATCCCAAAATCCTAATTTTGGCACTAATCGATTAAAGATGAAAGCATTCTTTTGAGATGCACTATTGATATAAAAATCCTTTCACACACTGAAATCAATCAATCTCTCATGCAACAGTTGTTGCCATGCATGGCAATTCCTCAAAATGGTTTAGAGAGGGAAAGAAGGATCTCATAACCCCTCAAAAATTTAATGGGATTTAGTTGGACAAATGGTAGTGATGCTTCTCATCATACTCAAAAAAAAAAAAAATGGTTAATGGCAATCTGAGGAAGAAAACTTCCAGCAGGATCAGGTAACTACATTCCCCACTTAAAATTCTCAGAATACCTGTCCAAAGAGTGAAATAAAAAATTGGTAAGTAAAAGTCAAATACCTTAGGTCCTCGCTGCCTGGTGCATTTTCCCATCAGCTTTTCATCATCTATTTCACACTGCTCCAGAAGATCCAAAATGTCCTCCTCCTAGAAATGGGAATTTCATTACTATTAATTCAAAGCAGGACATACCCCATCCTTCCAAAATTCAAGCAGAGAGTGGTAGAAATTTGAAATTATTCAGATTACTAATTCCTGAAATAAGACTATGAATTCCTCCACAGGAGGAAACAGAAATATTTCTTCTCATGCATACATCTCTCCTTGCAAACAACATGGAGGGTTGCTGAGGGTTAAAATCAAGTATTAACATGTATTAAAAATAAAATTCTGAAGAAAGCAGTGAACAAAGATTCCTGTAAAACTGCTGGATGATGTCAACTATAAAGATGCAAAATTATTTCTCAGATTTCAAATTACATCATGTTAGCTGGTTATTAATATAGGTGTTTTCCTACTGTCTCTGACTAAATAAGCAGGCAATCAGGCAGAGTTTTTGGATGCCTTAAATCCTTAAACTAGTGGAGCTGGTCTTAAGATATGTCTTGTTCCAGTCCATACAAATGGATGAATAGGCTGGGAACATTACTGGAGTAAGAAGGAGGCAATTACCAGCTCAGAAGCAGTTTCTGCCAACCTCTGGTTTGGCCAGGGGTAAGGCTGAGGATCAGGGATATGGTACAGTAGCTTAAAGCCATCTAGCCTGTCCCCACCCTGGGTTCACTGCAGTTCATCCAGATTCAAGGATCTGGCCCACAAGCTGCACAGAGAATAATAAGATCATGGAACATTATCAAATGCTATTTATTAGCCATCATACATGATTGTAGTGAAACTAATCCACAATGTCATGAATTCAAAGATAAGTAAGTCCTAAAGCCAGTACTTGGTGTACTTCAGTACCTTCATTCTTTTCAAAGGGTTATTCATTTCCCGCTGAAGTGAAGCTGCTCTTCCAGCAAGAAACGTCTGGAAAGCAGTGGCTAACAAACTCTCATACTTTTCAAGTAATGTCTTATCATCAGGAGGGTAAATTCGCCTGAAATAGGAAAAAAAGAAGAGTTTAAGATAGAAGCTGAGCTATTCATCACACAAAAGTAATGTCACTAATACACAGTCTCTAATGCATACACATCCCATCTATAATAATGCTATCATATCAGAAAACATATACTCTGAACATTGCTCTCTAAATCTAATTTTAATTCAGTGAACACATGCGTGTTTAAACCAGCAATTAGCCAGTCAAAAGAAATACCATGTAGGTCATTCCAGAGGTATACCAAAACCCAGTTTTGCAGTGCTCAGAAATTTCAGTGGGTGTGAGTGATGCATGCAGATGTGAATGATTCATGAAATATTAACAAAATATTGTATGTAAAGTTCAGAGCCACAAAATAATTTGTATTAGCAATAAAAGGACACAAAACAATTTTTATTAGCAATCAAAGGACAGAAAACAGTGACAATCTGAACAATTGCTTTGATCTCATGGGCAGGATATAAATTAAAGATTGAGTATGTACTGCACTTGAATGCTAAGTTCTCCAAAAAATTAACCGGAAGAAATAGGCGTTATAGGAAAGAAAAAATCCAAACTGGTGCATGGATATGTAGGGTGACTGATTTTCCATTAAAGCAGCGATGCCATTATTCTCTAAAATCACAGGTAAGGAAATTATGACAATATCAGAAGCAGGACTTGGTGATGTATTCATGTTCATCAAGCCACAATGGGCTTTGAAGAAAACCACTTCAATCCATCTGTCATGAATGCCTGAAACACAGCCAGAAACTATGAAGGTGGAAGACTACCTTCTAATGTATTGTGAGAAGTAATCCATAAGTTAATTTTGCTTGTGCTGTGCAAAGCATGGACACCATTTATATACTGCATGACAGTATGTGACTTTTATGCATTTGTGAGTCTTTTCTGAACTTTTTACAAGGCTCTTTTCTTTCTCCTTCTTAATTTTCAGACTTTTTCTCCTTGAAAAGATACCTATCATGAGGATTTTTTTGCAATGAAAGAAAAGGACGATTTGATACCATTAGACTCAGGGCAGTTCTAGAACAAAATGAAGATGGTTCCAGTTTGTATTAAAAACCTGAAGGAGATTTAGGTTCTAATTCAGGTTCAGTCAACACCTTTTAATAGTGTGATTCTATTACAGAAAAAGTGCCATAGAATACTTTAAAGAAAGGGTAGTATATTTAATATATTTAAAATTAGACTGTAGCTAAAGGTCATTTCAAAGCTATGTACATCCTTTCCAATTCTTCATGAATTCACAAGAGCTTGAAAGTGTGGCTCCTACATCGGCTGCCCCAAGACTCCTACTGAAGCCGGCTGTGCTCGCTGACAGACATGGACTAAGCCAATTGCTGAGCTGATGTTCACAGAATAAATCCAAGCCTGCTTGATTTGACTCAGGTTCCTCTGGATTTTTATTCAGAGTGCAATATTAATCCATTCAGCAATACTAGCATCCAGAATTTCTATGGTTCTATGTCAATGCCTGACACAAGCTAGTCCTGCTCTACAGAGGAACATCACATGGAGAAAATACTGCATAATGCTCAGATAAAATTCCTCTTCTTCTCTAGCCAAAATTACTTTCCTTCTCAGGTTCTGCTGATCCTTCAGCCTTTTCTCAAACACATGGTAATTAGAAAACACAAAGCTGTTCTGCCTTTTTACAAGTGCACATTCCTCATGAAGTGACACTTTACTTTTTCCTGAGGAAAAAGATATTTTTGTGGTTTTATTGATTTATATTAACCCAAAAGCTAAATAAAGAGAACATGTGGCTCATTTTCAGTTAAGAACTGAACAAGCAATTCAAAACTTGATCAGTTAATAAGCTGGACTTTTAAGTTAGCAAAAAGAAAAATGTGTTAAGGCATCACAGTGCTCCTCTTTCTTATATTAGCATGAAAATAACCACTTTATCACTCTACTGTACATCTAGGGGTTTTTTTACTTACTAGTTCAGCTCCACACATCATGAAAAGATATAATTAAAAGTTACAAAGAAAGACTCTTTGTAAGCAAAATGTTAAGTCATCAAAAATTACAATTTCACAGAAACATCTATCTGTTTAAATGAGAATTTTACTGAGAATTATAGAACATCTGCTCAAAAAAACCCCCAGCAATGAAGAACAGCAATAAAAGCATTCTGACTATTTCACAATAAAATATGTGAACTCAGACCTCTCACACCTTGGATGAAATGTTACAAGAAGTGGGCAAATATTCCTATCATCTCTTCCTAGCCATACCCTACCCCCTTTCACCAAATATTCCTAGGCCGTGCTTTCACTTCTCAATGAAACAAATATCAAGAAATAATAACAAAAACATCAGAAAACAAAATTTTTGTTTTCTGGTCAATGCCTGTAGTAACTGACAATGTAAAGCTCTTTTTTGAACACATTTTACCAAGGAATCTGAAGGTATTTACATTTCAGCCTACCAAGATCCAAAATCTAAGTGCAAAAATACAAATAAAGTATTTCAAATACTCTATTCAAAATGATGGAAGAGCCAATAAAGTTTATGAATTTTTGCCAAGCCTCAGAGATACAATTCAAATATGATATTTTTATAGGGGAATAATCATATTGCACCCCCTGCTCCCAAGATAAGAATGACCATATGTGATTTGAGAACAGGTCCATAACAATAGTCATGATTCTTGGTACACTGAATGTGAACAATCATATCTTTCAAGCAAATGTCTTGCACAAACAATAGGGTGACTGATGTCATATAAATTCCTACGTGCATGGAAAAAATTGGAATCAAGAAAAGAACTATCTGAAAAAAAAATACCCATTGTACATGTATATATTTTCTAAAAATGCCTACACATTTTTGGCAGAAAAAATCTACCACAAATACTTGTTTCCACTATTTCTAAAGAATACACTGAATACTTCCTACTAATACAGTCAAAAACATTCACCTGTAGTTCCCCATGTGTCTATTTTCATGCTCCTCTTTGGAAATCTGTTTACGTATTTGTGCAAGTCTTTCCTTCTACAAATCAAGAAAGTAAGACAATTAAAACAAAAGAGCGTATAAACCATGAGCAAGAAACAGCACTTTCCCCCCCCTTCCTACCAGTTCTTGTTTTCTCCTTTCCAGTGTGTGGCGCTGCCTCTCCCAGTCTGAGGAACCTGGCAACAGCTTTTTCACTGACCCTTGGCCATACAGTCTTCTCTGAGCCTCAGCCTTCTGTTGGGCTAAATTTTTCCTTTTATCACTTGTCCTGAAACACAGATGATGTTAAGAAATGTCAATTCAATGCAGCTGAGACACACTCTCATATCAAGTCCATCATCTGCATTTTCCAGTCAGTAAAATATATAAAATTAGAATGGAACATTCATTAAGACTATTTTTTATATTAACTTTCATGACTACAGTACTTGCACACTTTAAGGGATACTGTATTGACTCTGTGCTATAATTTAACATACACAAATGGTTGTATCTATTTTCTTGAGATGTAGATTTTTTTCACCATATCTCAGCTACAAAGTTTTCCTGTACAGGGGTATGGCTTTTGACTGAATGTGACACTATCACTCAAGCAAATTTCCTTTATGGCCACATACCCATGACTGCATGCATATGCCAATGTCAAGATGTGTTTGAAAAATTTCAAAAAAGAAGTACAAAAATTACTATTACCATTCATTTTTTGCAAGCATATATGCATGAAGAAAAATTAAATTTGGGTTAATTTCTATACCAAAACTGACAGCAAGGGAAACATTTATATTTTGAAAATTTGAAGATGGATAAAAGGTATTTCATCTTCCCTGAGTCCAATTCAAATATAAAAAAAAGTCAAAGCAACAGAAATAGAACCGGACTGAAGAAAAGAGGACAAGGTACCGTATGTTGAGAAGCTGTAATGCATTTAGCAGAACACCTTTTTTTACATCATAGTCTATTTTCTGATCTGTTCCAAAGCTTGGGGCACGATTAATCTGAAAAAAATGAGACACAGAAGACTCAGCAATGTTCAGGTTCACTGGGAACACACCTATTGTAACAGGCTTTGTAGAAATGACTCTTTCAAATATAGCAGAGATTAAGGGAATACATGTTGAGAAGGTCTTTTCCATTTGTATCTTTTTTAATAGAGTATTGAGTATCACAGACACTGGGAGCTGGGAAATGTACCCTTTCAGTCAGGAGGTTATCCAGACATTTCCAGTGAACACCATTCAGGTTCTGGCACTGGGAATCCAGTCTAATCTGCTCTTGGTTGCTGCCACCAGAAAATTTACCACACAGAGTGCCGTTAAACACATTTTAACAGATGATGTGCCATGGTGTGGTGGTCCAGTACAGCAAGAGTTAAACTCTTTCCTAGTTTCCAGTCTGAAAGAGTTTTAAATACTACTCTAAAAAGTAGCAACTATACAAGGACAGAAAGAGGCTCTTATCCAAGGTCTTCTCAAGCATATTTAAATAACCTTTCAGATACGCTTGACAGCAACACATAGAGATTTAAGTAATTAAATCAATACATAGTGTGAAAACATAAGATAATTAAGAGTCTCAGCAACAAAAAGCTTATAAGCTAAGTACAAGATGAGATTAAAATGGTACCACAAATGTAGAGAAACAAGAAAAATGCTGGGAAAAAACTGGGAATCTCACAGTGAGACTAAATCACACTTAACAGCCACGAGTTTCAACCTGCCATCCTCTAACCCTGACGAGCTTTGGAGTCCCTGCAGAACCTCAGTTTTCAGGAAGCTTTGAGAAGGAATAATGATTTATTCCAGGAACTCTTTCCAGGCTGGTATAAAAATATATACTTGAGCAACAAATGCTAATGACAAGTAGGAATTTCACCTTGATAGTGAATGAGCAATGCTGGCTACAGAAGGAACAGATAAAAGAGAGTTTCAGAAGCGAACACTAATCACAAATCACGAATAAGAAGTGGGATACAGTTTGCATGTCCAAAGCAGAGGGCAAAAGCAGTTAATTTTGTTTTAGCACTCTAAATGCATTAAGAGCATCCTAGAGCCTCTAGAGTTGTGGGACAGAACTAATGTGGCTGGTGAGCCACCCAGGTCCTGTTGCTGAGTCCCAGCTGCCCCATCACTTATGCTCGGAACTCACAGGTGCCTTTCAGCTTTGGGAATCCACTCATTCACTGCTGTTACAGACAGACTGGCAAAGTGAGCAGTGACATCTAATGTTGAAGGGAAAACCATGAAAATTCAGCAGAAATAATGAAAAGATATATACATATTCTTTTTTTGAAGATTTTTGCCCAAATATTTAATTGACCAACCTCTTTAGACTGACCTGTTCATCCACTATCATATCACAAAGGAAGATGAGAGATATGGCTGCTGACTAATCTGTAAGACTGAAGCTCTGAAATCTTGATAACATACTAGTGACATGCCACAATAG
This sequence comes from Origma solitaria, assembly GCA_013397895.1. Lineage (NCBI taxonomy): Eukaryota > Metazoa > Chordata > Aves > Passeriformes > Acanthizidae > Origma > Origma solitaria. Next base: position 4,322,785 of record VZRL01003197.1, read on the forward strand.
GTATTCACAATAACTGCTTACCAAACCATTGTCTGTGCCTGTCAGCTGAGACACAGTTATTTAGAGTTCAGTGACCCGAGAACCAGGACATCCACAACAAGGTTGTGTTGATGTAACATCAGTAATTTTATCAGCAAGGCACATCTTGAAGATTGCTGACACAAACAGGATTGTATGAGGGACCCCAAAAGTGCAAGCAAACGATGATTGCAAAGGCCTTGAAAACCCAGACACTGATGCCAGGGGCCAAATAGTGTTCACTACAGGAATGCAGCCTTGTAAATAGATAACACTGTGTCTAGGGGTAACAAAGAGAGCACATGGCACGATTCCAGGAGATGTAAAAGCCTTGTGGTAAAACTTGGAGACAATGTGGAATTGCTGGCCAGTAAAAGGTCAGTAAGTGGATGGTGGCAGCAAATGAAGAAAAATAATCCTAAGTGAAACTAAGAGCAAAGAGGAAGAAAACTTCACCATCAACAGCGTGTTCTTCCTGGTGAAGAACATGAGACAACAAAAATTTGGTATAACCACCTACCCATCTCTTTTTGAAGAAGTAGACATCTCCTATGCCATGTTGGCCTTTGGACCTCCAAAGGTAGGGTCAGGGCAAGCATAACACAAGAGAAATGAGTAGATGCCAGAAAGTCTGTGTATGTGAACTTTAACTACCTCATTAATAGAAATTAGCAATAATTGCTTGGTCTAAGAAGTTCACATTCATTTCACCTGGACTGATAACAAAGTTTTGAACAGATTTTGCTAGCTCAGTTACACTGAATAATAAATTTCTGAATGTGCATGTAAGGTTTCTTCTGCCTTGCCCACATAAATCACAAGGGAAGTTGAGTACCCTGCATTTGAGGCATTTATTAAAATGCATGGGATCTTTTTCTGCAATGATCACAACTTTGTGATCCCAGCTGGGTATAATGAGGGTGAACAAGGCTGGAGTGCATCCAAGAACTTCAACTGTATGATTTTTCCTTTTACATAAAATAAGCTAGCTTGGAAATTTTGGTCAGAAAGAGTAAAACTGGATTTTCTGGGAATTGAAGGGAGATCTAGGCCATTGTTGCTATTCAGAAAGGATGAAGGCTGCACATATCCTTGCCAGAAACCTTTGGTGCCACAAGATGGCAATCATGCATTTCCCACAGCCCTCACTGCGGTAGAAGGTTCCGGAAGTTCAGTAGCATCAAGGAGCAGGGGAGCTACAATGCATCAAGGCAATATAAACAAAAGTCAACGCAGGAAAGCAGAGCCATTATAATATGTTGCAAAATTTATTTCTTTTAATCGTTTATTAAGCTATCTTTATAACAGAAAAGCTACATGAGGCATGGAAACATGAAACTAATCGTCCTAATCCTATTTTGGCAATTTTCCCATAGCACTGGGAACATTCAGGGCCTTGTGATTAGGACTTGTTACCACTGTTAGAAAGAATGATTCACTCCCCTAAGGGGGTTTTGGCAAGAGGGAAATGGTGAAAAGAGATAAGAGTGGAAATCTGTGGAAGAAGCCAGAAGTGTTTTAGAAAAAAAAATTATCTATATACGTGCACATATATATACATAAAGTATATATAAATGTAAACTCTGTGTATGTACACTGCATATTTGACCTTTACTACACAACACACAGCACACACACAGTGTGCATACATATGCATGCTCTGTTGCAAGAGCTGCAAGAAAGCATGAACAAGCAAGGTAAAAAATAGTAAACAAGCACACAAAATTAATAACTAGGTTCAAAGTTTGAAATTTCTGTTAGCTTGGGTAAATATCGGGCAAAATAAGTTGAAGGATACCTGTATTACCAAAAACAGAAAAGGAAATACTTAGACTTTTGCATTTTTAAAAAAAAACCAAGTACCCAATTCCAAGTCCTGAAGTATTCTCCAGCAACCCAAAATATCAGAGCAGCATTTACTACTTTACATCCTCATAAACAAGGAGCCTGGGATGGCATGATTCTCCTCTGAGACCCGTGAGTGGTGAATGAAACCCCCCCAAAATCTCCATACCTCATGTACACATCAGAGGAGACAGAGAGGTGTCCTTCAGAAGGGACTCCCTATGCCAATTCTGTGACAATCTCTCACAGAATCGGTCTGGCAGCATTTGCTACAAGGCTGAATGAAATGTTACACAGACCAACCTCAGTCTGCACTTGAATAACCACATACAGTTATGTGCAAGCTACAGGAAACCTATAGATGAAAATCTGGAAGTGCAATGCTAAATCAAAGGGACAGCAAGCTTCACTGGACAAAAACAGAAGATGTTGATGTAGTACAGACTAAGTTCATGTCACATGCTACTTTTGGCGAGAACATCAAAGCCGCCAAATATGCTATGTCTGCATGGCAACAGTTGAGGAATTTTATTTTTCTGATTAAAATTATAATGAACCCCTGAGAGAAATAAACACAACAAAACAACTGTTGACAGTATTAATGCCAGCAAATGAGGTTATAATTCAGTAAATTAATTGTGTACATTTTGCTCATCAGTAGCCAAATCATATTCATGACTTGCTGTCAATAGACAGATTTTGAATACATTTTGCTTTTTTCCCCAAGATGCACAGCCTCCCAAGCAGTTAACAGAATGAAATCAGACAATCTTAAAAAAAATATGTGAACTTCATCTATATGTTATTAATAGGGCAATACAAGAGACACAACAGACAAAACTCAAACATTCCTGGTTGAAAATGTGCGTGAGCACCACTTAACTGTACCACTAACAAACGTATCAGAGAAGAAATGCTTCTTCCAGTCCCTTCATGTCAATTGTTTGCAGCATTTCATGTACATCAAATTAGTTTCCTCTGTTTATGGGGGTACTTTTTAAAAGCACAGGAGAGGAAAAGAACACATATCCCCAAAACCAAGAAAATTAAGAGCATACATTCACAAAGTTGTCAGAGTCACATTACATAGCCATACTCATGGAGGAAATCTATGTTACACTCAGTTGCTAAAATCAATGTCCTCCAGCTACAATAACAACTAGATTAACACTACATTTCCCATTAAAACTTTCAAAAACATCTGAAATGCAACTTCAGCCCAGGAAAACAATTACCTTTTTCTGGGTACCAAAAATCACGGCAAGATAGTGCTTCCATATGGATGCTGCAGAAAAGCACCATTTATGTACTCAGCAAATGTGCACAGATTTTCTCTGCAAGTTTCCTTATACAGACAGGGCTTCAGCTGGGGCTTAGTTAGCTTTACTCCTAAAAATTTATTTTACATCTGTATAAAGAGGTTTACCTCTAGGAGCCATGGTTTTAATTTTCTGTCCAGCAGAATATCAAATCCCAGGACTTCAAAGCAGACACTGTCACTTCCTGGAGCTTGCCCTGGCCTGCACATGCGATAAGCGTGAAGAACATGTGGCTCTGCAACTATCAGAGTCTTCACCACCAGTTCCTGCAGGGATTTGTTTCAGAAAAATTCATCAGGAGACAAGAACCCAGCATATACTGAACTACAGTGTGTCATACTTTAATATTTTAAATTTCCTTTACATATCTACCAGAATAAAAGATTTAAAATATCAAATGAATAGCCTATAATAAATAAACTATTCCTATGTAGTAACCTATATAACTTTGTATAGTTCTAGACTACATTGTTATACTTCCCATGGTACATACAAACTTTGAGACATGCAATAAGTTAAATAAAAGCAAATTGGTAACATAGTATAGTATAGCCAATCTTCATCCATTTCATTTTGCAATATAATTTTCAATAAGTCTTCTCAGAATCATATATACAGCTTTAAGGTCTAATAATCTTAAGCCTATTCCCCATCTAAAGACACCTGTAATACAACCAACCACTTCAATAGTGCTTGTGTAAGTTCATAGAGATATGCAACACTGACTACAATTTTGTAAATATTCACACATAACTATTTGAAAGCACTTTCGATCCTCAGAAAAATGTTAACGTTAAATTTGTAATCAGACTCTGAATTTAGTCTTTTAAAAAACATAATAATCATTTATAGTATGTCCTTTGTGACATCCATTGCTGAGAATTTGGATTAATAAAGTTGAATTGCAGTAAAGCAGATGGCAGAAGCAATTAATTTTCTAAAAATACAACAAAATAAAGAAAAGTGCTTTAGTCTATCTTACTGAAATATCACTCCAGAATTTGGAGACATCAAGATTATTTGTTTCTAGAAACTCAGTAAACCATTTTATGGAGCGTTTGCTTCCTTTGTCTTCTGTTTCATCCCGTTCAAAGTGTTCATTATGTTTATTGACAGAGTAGTTAGTCAGATGCATATACAATTGACTCTAAAAAAAAGGAAGAAAAGACATTTAAAAAACCTTGAATAGAATTCTAAAATAGTCAATTCAAAACCATGTAAAGAAAAATCTACATTAAATCAATGATGACATAAACAGCTCATATTAGCAAATATACTACATGCAGATTTAGTATTTTCTCATTCTGAGAGATTTCATTACTGAATGTTCTATAGCCTTCTTACAACAAAACCTGGGCTTCTCCTTAAGCCAGCTGCAGTCAACTGACCTACCACTCAACATCTGGTTAGATAATACAATATGTCTGCCACTTTTACAGGTCTGTATGTAAACAACTACCTAAAAAAGTAAAGAGCAATTATCATAACTTAGAGAATGATTACATTCCACAAGAAGCAAACAATAAAGATGGTATTCTGAAGTGCTGCTTTAGAAGTGCTAAAAAACACTCTGGCATCTGTTTCATAGACAATCCCACATTTCAGTTTTCACTGTAGCTTATTTATGAGAAGTGTTCTCATGATAGTAATACTTCAAAATATCTTTTACATATAAACTCATCTGCCACGCTGATATCTGCCAAAATTGCTCATTTTTAACTGGCTGGTAGCCATACATCAGAGGGAGGTAAATTTCAAGACATACATTACATAAATGACTGAGTGCTACAGTTCCTTTATGGAGCAAAATGTCACCAGAAATAGACTCATGTCATCAGTTGAATTCAAAGAAAGCATTCCACTTCCAAGGCCAATTTATAAATCATTATCTGTACATTCACATTCTCTCCCAGCACAGATATTAATTCAGCTTTCCACTTACACTACCATGTGATGCCTGTTCTCATCACAGTGACAGTGCTCTGTCATGTTTGATTACATACGTGACAGTAGATGATATTCTAAGGTGGCCATAAGCCTTCTGTTCCAATTCATCTTTGATAGGTAACACAAGTCTTCTGCTGTCATTTATCTCACTACACTTACTTATCTTTAAAAAACTTAATGAAATTACCAAAACCAATCAATTTAATTGCAAGCTAGTTAACAGTATATTGTAGTAGCACTAGAAGCAATGAATTTCTCCCATGGCTTCGTTGCTCCTTTGAGAATCATTCTGAAATCTATTGGTTTGAGTCGTCTTTCCATGAAATTCAAATTATTTCAGACAAAACTAATTATTTTTTCAACTAAAGAAAAAAAAAAAAAAGAACGTGTTTATGCATCTGAACTAATAGTCTGAAGTTATTTGGAACAATGTCACTGTGGAACAATGTCATCCAAAAAACAATGTCATTAGTGACAAGCAGGTTATTTCATACAATAGACAACCTCCAGCATGAGCAGTTGTGAGAACACAGAAACAACTGCCTGTTCTGTTTATCCGCTCAGAGCATATTTCAGTGCTGCTAATGCCCAGATTAGCAGCAATACATTATTAAAAGCAAACTATTCCAAATATAGTACTGGAACACTTCCAAATATAGCATTTGTACTGGGCTTCCAATTGTACCCACGTTTTTCAAAGCCACAGCAAGAGAAAGTCACAATTTTAAGTTTCGCATAGTCAAAAAGGCTCTGTGTTGTTCTCTCTTACATAATTACAATGAAGTTGCTCTAAAAGCAATGGAGTACAGAGTGAGGTGTAACAAAAACAAATCTACTAATGCCTCCCAATGCTGCAAATCTACTTCTTTCTTAGACATCTGCATTTTGGTCTGAGCCAAAAGAAAAGGGCTTACACCTCCCAACAGGGCAGCATGCTATACAGTGGGAAAAGAGGATGAAAGTGTGCAAAATCTTTAGCACGGTCCTTACCATTTCTTGGTTTTCTCCAAGTTTATTGGCAGCCCTGCTGAGCCATCCTAAAGCTGCCAAGTACCTACTCCTGGCCCTGCTGAAGCAGTCCCTGACAAACAGCAGCAGCAGCAGCAGAGATTCCCCTGTGTTCAGGCACTGCAGTGAGTGCACTTGTAGTGCTGGCTCTCACTCCCCAAGTTCCCAACACGACTGAAACCTTGCAGGAACCCTCAGCAAAGACTCCAAACTTCACGGATGCTAAACAATGATCTAGCAGGAGATAAACCTTATTGCCTCCTGCCATCCCAGCCTCTGTCTCAAATGAACATAAAAGCAATGTGACTGTTCTTGAAGTGATTTGATTTTCTTTAATGTTTGGGTTGATATCTTTTGCCTTCTTCTAGACAACATTTAAACACTTCAGCATACATAAATGCAAAGCCATATAAAATCTTTATATATAAGCAATAACATGTCTATACCTGTGATATTGATAGAAAAGTATGTGTTTAGTATCTTTCATATAAATTTTTTTCTCTCCAATGACAATGCAGAAGTTTATCCAGATGAACTCACATCGCAGATTATTTAATTCTACCACCTGCAAACACTACACAAGTTCAATTCTGCACCATAAGCAATAAATTGGAATGAACTCCAACTTACCAAATTTGAGTCACTGGGAGGGTGATACTTTTCCGTGCCCATTCTCACCAGTCCATCATGATATAAAAATACTTTTAATGGATCACAGGAGGTTACAAGAATATACACACGTAAATCAAACTTGTAGCCTTCCATGAGAAATGGTTTGTCAAGATATTCCTGAACAATTAAGTGATCCTGAGCTTGTAACTTTTCTCCATTTCTTATTAAAGAGATCCTGGTAAAAACAAAAGTTATTTTAAAACTTGGACATTACTCTTTGAAATAGATTATCACGGTCACCCAGCCAAGTAGTCAGGCTAAAGTCTACCTGGAGAAAGAGATTTACATATCTGATTTTTAGGGCAAAGAAAAAGTTCCATTCCCTTACAAGGCTTTTGGTTTCCTGTCCTTTATTGTGCTTCCCTAGATGAAAAAAGGCAATGAGCCCTTTCAAAGTAACTTTCTGCTTGCTTTGATTCAACAATTTGTAATAATGGGTTTGCTCTACACTTAGACATTGTTTGGCAGAACAACCAGTCTCCAGCTTCTGGTTATTATTCCCCATGCAGCTCTAAAAATAGATTTCCAGTCTTTGTCACAACTTCTGCCCGAGGTACAGGCTGCAAAGAACTTTCAGTACTAACCTGACTTAGTTAGGTGATGATGTTTGCAAAGCAGGACACTGATCTGTATGACTAAGGACGATGTAAACTAAGCTCAGTATTTCTGTATTTCCCATTTCCCCACACCAGAATGAAGCAAGGTTTATATATGAACTATGAACTTCCAGTCTCTAACTACACAGAATTTAAATAACTGTAAAGCTAATATTTTCAGTATACAATTATTAACCTAAAATTTCCAGAACTTTAATTCTACCTCAATCTCATTCTCTATTATTTATTTCACATTTCAGAGGTTTGGTGCTGAATACTCCTAATATACTGAAGTACTTTGCAGGGATTTCTCTGAAGGATGCTGGTACTTTTCCCTTTAGCTTATCTTTGTGCTTATGAAGAGGACTGAAAAATGAAGAAATGAAGAAGTTTGGGGGCCCTACTTTTATGGTAATTCTGATATATGCTGAAAAACTAAGAGCTTTACTATATTGTACAATTCAAATTGATATTAAAAGCAATAAAAGCTAAACCCGAAATATCTAAAAAAAAGAACTAAAAATGCAATTGCAGTATTTATCTCATTGGATTTTTACTGGACAGCCCTGTCACAAAACTTTTTCAACTCAACTGCAGGTGCAGTCTCTTCAGGGGTGTGCCCTGTGCACATCCAGCCACATCGCCAACAGATCTCCTCTGTCTCTCCTACACCTTGTGGCTGCTGCTCTCAAACACATTTCTGCTTCTCTGACTGGCTGCAGTTTGGGAACACAGTGGACTGTTTGGGCTGGTCTTAAAGCTGTGAAAAATCCCTATCTCCCGCGTGACACCCCTGCAGCCTCAGGCCACCAAAAACCCTCAATTTATGCCCAGTACAGTCTCACAAGTCAAAGCACAGCAGATAAATTCACAATAAAATAACTGTGTTCTTAATAGTTGAGTTTATTTAAGGCTTCTGAAGCCTTAACCCAACACATTGACTTTCACACAACTTAAAATACAATCTTCTTACTAATACACAGCTCCTGTTCATGTTGTAAGTAGCACTGGATTTCACCTTTAATGGGTAAGAAGACTGAAGTTAATTCAAAACTTACCCATGTCCCATTGCACCATTAGCTGGTTTGACTATAAAAGTTTTCTGTCTACGTTTCTTCTTCAATTCTTTTACATAGTTCTGAAATTGTGTGTATTCTGCAGGAAAGATCCATGTTCGAGGAATGAAACTGTACTCCTGAGGCTGACTCTTGATCATTCTGCAAAAAAAGTGTAATTGAGTTAAAATCTTTTGACTACTTTGATGTTTCAGTCCTAAGGATTAAAAAGCACTTATGACAATTTGACAAGAGAACTTTTTTGCAAAATTCTGTAATATGAAAGCAAACTTCTTCATTTTGTTAAGAATAGTTAGAGCTCTATTACATATTGAGTGTGAATAATTACATTCAAAAGCAGACTGTCTTGTGCATTTTTGGTTATGTGCTTATTAAGTTACTGGCATCCATCTCATTTCTTGGAATCCATCGCACTCCTGTTACAATTTTTGGCCAGTTACTCGGATGACTTAATGCTATTCCTATCCTTAGAAATATTGAACTTATAATAAACCATGGATTTTTTGGGGGGGCAGAGTGGTATTTGGGAAGTATTTTAGTTTTCATATTGGTATGTGTTTGGGGAGTATGAGGATCAACACACAAAACAGAAGAATTGGTTTATTTGGAGTTTCTTCGTGGGTACAAAAAATATTAATAACAAGGACTGAATTTAAAATTAAAATGGAAGCACAAGAAGAGGTTTTTGTTCCTTTCAAAATAATTTTTAAAATAAGGAATTGTAGTAAATTGACAAAGGCCAAGCAACTCATTCATTTCCTATATAAGACAAATCACACAAGCTTGCATTTGTGTTTGGTCCCGTCTCATTGGGATTAAGATTCCAAGGGCACCTAATTTAATCAAAAGTAAGCAAAGACATGCAAAACAAGACCAGGCAGGGAGGGAGTAGGGGTGAGGTGGCAGGACAGAAGAACTAAAATAAAAAGAAGGTTAAAACATTGTAGGGAATCAAATTCTGAATCTGGTTAAAGGATGCAATCTGGTTAAAGCAAGGTCCTGTGTCCCTGCTTTAATAACTGTGGCAGCTGAGGTAATGAGTGTATCTCATTTTATACCTCTGTTGTCTGTGAAGAAAAACAGGAGAGGAAGAATGGTAAAGAATTCAGGTAGTAGAAGTTTCCATCACCCAAAGCTGTGTATGTGGCAGACAAGAAGATACACCCACGCCACGCTGTCAGTATGGTTTGGGTTCGTATGGGTTGCTTTAATGCTGGGTAGGTAACACTCAAGTTATAGGAGCCATGGGGACCTGGTGGTACTGTGCACACTGGTACCATAGTTCCCAGCAGAACAAATTTAGTCTTTGCTGAGTTACATACTGGTGCAGCTAGCTTGTTTCAGGTACCCAAACACCTGACACTTCCTTAAATGAATTTTAATACTTTTTAATTAAATACAGACTTAGGTATATTTCTCTTTTTATATTGAAAAGTAACAGCATCAGCATAACTTAAATGTAAAAGAGGCAATATTATTTCCATTGTTCATTTCTACCATGAGCCTACATAATACTCTTGGGCAGATACTTTTTCTTTAAGTGGCTAAAATACTAATGGAAAAAACAGAGCTGTCAGCTACGTGTGTAGGGCTAGGACTGTAGCCAAGCCCTACTGGTATAATGGATATGCTATCACCAAACTGTGTAGTCAACTACCCAACAAACACTCTGCAGAAACCACAACGGCTATAGCAGTACTGCATGAGGTTCAGGGCTTCTACAGCTTCATTGCAACTATTATCTTTACAAATCTGTTTTGATGAAAGTCACTAAATAGACAGGAAAACTTTTTAAAAACACAAGTAGATATCGTAATTCCTGATTCATGCATATTGTTAAACTACTTTCCATCTGCTCTATATTTACAAATGTTATTACTTTGCCAGCTGAGTAGCTTATCTAGACAGAAATTATCCTATTTTTAGGCAAAAAGCAATTTCTCTGTTAGTTTAAATCCCTCTCCAGATTATTTATCATATGCACCCTGTTACATGCTAGAGACCCACCATTTAAGTTACACAAGGATTTCAACACACACACTTCCCTACACATTGAATACAGCTTCAAAGTATTCCTGATATATTGATATTATTTTGTGACTGCAAGTATATCAGTTCTATATGCCTTTTCTTTTTGATGCATAATTGGGTGGATTGCAAACACTTAATAATATGAAGTGGAATACTTCAGCATTGTTTTTAAGTTCTGGGGCTCACAAAAACTTTCAAAGAAAGAATTCAGCTCTGTTCTTTCCCTGCTTGGCCCTATTCAGAGAGGGCTTAGGAACATCATCAAGTAGCCTGTGGAATCAAGGCCTATTCCATTACAATAGCCCTATTTTTCAGCCCATCTGCTCTCCACTACTGTGAGTAACCACTTTTTCACTGTGCTGCTCTATCATTTAGACTTTGCTGTCCTTATCAGGTCTGAGAAATAAATAGCAAATTATTGTTCTTCTGAGTACTATTTTAGCTCACAAATGTGGTCAGACTGTGCTCTTGATCTCAGAGTGCTTTCTGTACAAAAGCATCAAAGGTGTTGAACAAAACATAGCTTACTAAAGACATGACTTGTCAAAGAACACAAGTTCCACTACCTACATTTCAAAATCCTCTGACTTTTCAAGTATGGAAGGTTAGTGAGTATGTATGGAAGAGAATGATTCTTGGCCCATGATCAGTTCATGAACCGTTTAAATACAATCAGCAAGGGCTCTAGAAAAAAATATCTCATAAGTGGATCTGTGCCCCTTTCCATTCATCCTCTGTACCTTCTCCCTCACTGAATTCATTCTGTAACCACACTCATCCTTCACATGAGGAGCTCTCATCTAAGAGACCATTCAGAATGGTCTCTTCAGATCTAGTTGGCCCTTCAATGGCACTTCTATTGTTACTTGTTTCTTTTCTGTGTTCTGATTATTATCCTTGAAAATTATGTTCATACCTGCCTTTGTTTCTCAATTACATTCCTCTTTAAATCTTTTCCATTATTCTGTGTTCCTACACTTTCTTTCTTGAGTTTTCTTTCATATTACATGGTACGTATTACACTGTTCCCTTCCACTCTTCTGCATGTGAAAACCACATTGTCCTGTGATCCAGAGTGCCTGGATATTGCCTGCAAAAAGAATTCCTGAAGTGCATTTCATCCTGAACAGTATTTTCCTCTCAAAGTAAGGTAGATTTTTTGTTTCACTCCATTCCCAACAACTTACATAAAATGGAAGGGTGAAATCAGTATAACAACAAACATAAAAGAAAAAAAAAAGAGTGTCTCTACCAGTTCTCAAGGTAGTTTCATTATCTCTCAATGACAGTAATCAGTAGAGTCAGAAATGGGAATAGAAAAGATGGCATGCAGCCGTAAAGCAAGACAAGGGAATTAGTGTTTCTGCTCATTCAAATTTTAAGATAGAACAAGAGCTGTAGGGAACAAAATCCTGCATTCTACTGGCAAGAGCCTGCTATACCACATATCCCAACTGTTTTATGATTTCACCAGCAGTCTCAAGGCATATAATTTTGATTTTTATAAAGTATGAATACTAAGTATTGAGTTGTGAGGCCATTATTCAGAAAAAAATTACTGATAAAGCCCTGCTATATCTACTCGTATTAAGTAAAGTCACAACATAGATGTTTGACCCAGAGTTAACAGTGTAAGAAAAATTATTCCCATCTTATCTATATGTGCAATCTCAGTATTGAGTAACTTTAAACTGTGTTTCAAACTCAGAAGTGAGTGGGTTCAGAGAGGTACAATCAGACTGTATTTGAAAGAAATAAAGAAGTGTGCATGATAACAACAGCTTTTTGTCCATTTTCTGTATTTTTTTAAAGGATCATAGGACTGAAGCAATACACAGGGGTACCACTGTGTACCAAGCTGACCAGCAGTTTCCAAGACCTCTCCGAACAGCTGTTTGCCTCCATGTGCTTTCTCAGTGTTTTTACTTTGAGTCTGGAAGGGGCAGTGAAAAGAGCTTGTGCAGCACTACTGACACAGGGGAGCTCTGGTCCACAGGTAGGACATGGAGACACCACAGCAATGCACATAATATTTCCATCATAATAGTGGCACAGATTCTACATGTTATGTGTTCTAGTCAAAAAACAGAAAAGGAAAGAGGAAGAAATTAGAGGAAGAGAGAAAGAGAAGAGATATCACATTGATAACGTTCATATGAAAACAAATTCTATTAACAGTTAATACAGTGAACAGTTGGGGGCCAAAAGATTAACTCTATTAATAATTGCTCTACAAACTAATTTAGATTAGAATAACCAAAATATTGACATATATTTACCCTCAAACCTTTCCTTATTAACAGCTTATCAGATCATTATTTAGTATTGTTTTCTTACAGGTCTTACAGATTCTCAGCTAGGATAATTCCTCACAACCTAGTTACTCCACTAGAGTGAGGAGAATTTGTAATTAGACAAATAAGCCTCACTGACTTATTAGTTATATAAGCAAAAAGATGCTTCACATTTTTTAAATTTGATATACACAAAAATATAGCCATTAATTATTTTAAAGAAATACTATCATGGAATTGGTCAGGTTGGAAGGGACCACAGTGGGCCACGTGGTTCAGCCCCCCAGCTGAAGCAGGGTTATCCTAGAGCACATTGCACAGGATAGTCCAGATGCACCATCCAGCCACATACAGTTATTTTCTCTGTTCTACCATTATGGGATATATATCTGGGTGTATTAGGTGTATTGTACAATATTGTATTGTACGATAATTCAAGACTCACCTACATTCTACAATGTGTAGACAGAGAAGTGAACCCACATAATATTCCACTCAAGCCAGTTGGAGAGATAAAGTAGCTCATTCCAATACTACAGATCCAGGACCAAAGCTAAAGTTATTAAAGAACTTTGGAAATTATTCTTGGTCCTCTCATAATTTCTATTAGAAATAAACAAACATCACAAGCAATAGTTCAGTATATTATTGCATTAAATACTACAGATGGAAAACTTCTTAATATTAAAAGAAATATTACTTAGTCATGTTTCTTGCCAGAAAATCCTTTCTGCATATCTCTCCCATTCCTGGAAAATGGTTGATTCTCTGAGGAAGTAGAAAAAAAAAGAAAATTAATTGAAATGTTTTGGGTTTTCTGGCATACCTAATACAATAATTTAAAACATTCAACTGCATACTCAGGCAAACATAATTTGTGTTACATCTAAATTATTTAAGATAATATCTTACACTATACTACATATTCTTAGCAATACTGAAGATACTGTAAGTTGTATTCTCTTCCATCAATATAACTGCCCATTGATTTCATTTCATACATAAGACTATCATATTTTTATTCAAAAAGCTATGTAGAAACAAAGAATGCAAACACAACATAATGGTAAAAAATCAAATTATTTATTCACAGAACTGTGGAGAGAGCTCTGGTTGTTAACTTACTGCTTAAAAGCTTATGAAAAACTTATAAATTATGTTTTAGATCTTCTTTTAAACTGATCATTCACAACAACCAACTGGCAGAAAAAAGCATGAAAGAACAGCCCCAAATATTTACACACCGGATTCCAAGTGGTATGAACAAAGAGAATAGAGAAAAAGAGAATAGAATTTTAAGGTGTACAGAATTTTAAGGTGTACAGGCAGCCTTATTGCAGCCTGGTTGGTTGTGTTTTCTGTGGGGTTTTTTCCCTCCACACAAATGGAACTGAGCAGTGACAATTACTGAACATTTCAGAGTGAAGCAGTTTACTGAAACATGTCAAAAATCTTAACTACCACAGTACCTGATAGTTCCGGAGCTCAGCAATCTTCTCTTGCTGCACAGCACAATCACTCCAGATAAGATTTGCCGTTTCATCTTCATCACGTGTTTTCACAAATCCCATTTCTTGTATTACTACACGTACTATGGAGAAATCACACACTTAAGGACTATTTTGAATCTCTAAAAGAGATTAATTTTTGAAATTGGAAAAATTAATTAAGATTTTAAACACTTCCAATATAGAGCCCTTTGTCTAAGAACAATGTTTTGCTTTCCATCAGTCTGTTGCAAACCTGCCATTACAACATTATAGCATCTTATAGTGAGGCAGGAATCAGCACAACCACTGATGGGAACTGCAAAGAGCTTCAAGGTATTCCCCAATCATCCAGCAAAAATCCTCTTCTACAGCAGTTAGATTTAATCTTGGTTATGCAGTAAGTTAATTTTAAAACAGTGATGACTATAAGTGTCACTGCAGATAGGGACAAAAATGCCTCCTTTGACAAGGTACAGTGCTGCAAAAGCAAGTGCATGCATAATTTTATTTTTTAAAAAAGAAAGGCTGATTATGTCCCATGCATAACTCTGATTCAAAGAAATAAAGATTTTAGTAGCAAGCATGAAAATACAAAACATTAACAGATTTTATTAAGAAGCCTCTGTATAATTAGAGTATTTAACATTGAATTTACACTGCTCATCTTTCAAGGCTTTAAGCAAGCTTCCAAACACATACGTAACACATATTTAGAGGGTTCTTCAACAGCTTTCTGGATCACTTAAGTTTTTACATTTCAAGGCCCTTTCCTGAGTAACAAATGGGGATTAATAGATGCACAGTGTTCAAAGCTATGCATTCAATGTTACAAGAAAACCCCAGGTTTCTAACAAAAGAAACTCCTTCAGAAATGTCTCACTGTCAGCTTGATGCGAAGTCCATTAATTCATTCCATTAATCAGTAATTCTCTCACATCAAAGGCTATTAGAATGAAAAAAAAAATATGCAGCTTCCTACCAATTTCATATTTTGTGCCAGCGAGATTTGCAGTGATGACTCCACGCTTCTTCTTCTTTCTGACTTTTCTTTTAATTGTGCTCTGATAGGGTAGTTCTGAACTCAAAGTCAGAGGAGTAGTTCCATGGTTATCTTTGAAAAATAATGTTTTAACTATCAACATTTGTATATGTCAAATAAAATACACAAATGAACTAAAAACACAAATGTACTTCATCACAACTTATAGGTACAAGTATACTGAATAATTCATAGGGTATATTAAAAATCCAAGACTAGCTTACCTCCCTCATTAGGAAAGGATGGCATTATAACCTAGGATAGCGCAGAAACAGAGCTCAAATTCTGTTCCAAGTTCTCAGTAAATGGTGAAACTGTTAAAGCCAAATTACTTGAAACTCCAGTCATGCCATTTCAGTCTCTGGCTGTAGAAAATATTAGTTCTGGAATGGATAGACACCTGTGTTAAAAAATATAAGAGAGATTTTGTTATAGAGAAATCCTGAAAAAAAAAGTAAACAGCAGGAAACTATAAAAACACTTTTAATAACATATATACAGAACTGTTATTTTAAAAGATTGATCAAGCTATTGTAAATATAAAATTTGGTTCATTACAGTTCAATTATTTTATATCTGGAAAAAAATAATTTTGCAGTACTAATTTTCAAAATTAAATTATATTGCCTCATTTTCTGATCTTCATTTGGGTATGGAACATTTTGGACATGAAAATAGGTAACACTGAATTCAATCAATACTGCCACTTTCTATCTCCACAAAGCACAGTGAATTTATTGTCATTTTAAACCATGTTTTAAATGAAAAATTAAAATCAGACACACGATAGGTTTTCAGGTACCAAATGAGAAATAACTGAAATCCCATTAATAACCAGTTCCCCCTTTTTCCCTTTTCAATGTTTTTTACAGCAATTGTCCAATAACCACATGGTAACATGGCTGCAGACCTAATTGGAAGACATTTTGGTTTGGCAAACATACAAATTTTCAGTTTCTAAAGTCCGCATTTATTTACATAAAATGCTATTTTTTTACAACCACACACACACAAAATTCCTTTTTCTTTTTTTCTCTCATGAATACAGCACTACATGAAAAATCACACATATTTAAAAAATGGCTTTTTAGGTCCAGCTTAAGCACATAAGAACAGTGGGTTAAGATATTAGGAAAAAAACATGGGAATAAATCACTTCTAAACACACTGCTGCATGACTTCGGGCATGCAGCACTATTATACCAAAGCCTGCAAGGAAACAAATGCTGTCTTTGGCAGGCTGCCTCAAACAAATCGACAAGTTTTCAAAACATACACAATATGTTACTGATCTTTAAATGCTTTCATTTCTTTTCTGCAGTTATATGTGTAGCTAAAGTTCCTTACACTAGCTTTAAATTAGTTTATATTGCTGCTTATGGTGATTGCAAGATTTATTTAAAATAGCTTCATAGAGAGCACAAGAAATTTCTTCTGCTATAAATAGCAGAAAATTACAGCAAAGTCAAATTCAGCCATGGCTTATGATGCAAAATATATTTGGTCATAAGACTCGACAAGATGTGCCTTAACACAATTACCAAAACATTACTCATAAATCCACTCTTTTTCTTAGTGTGTACATACAACAGAGGAGAGAGATGTAAGTATGTTCTGGACAATAAAAGCAGATATTTTGAGCTGCAAGATCTAACTTCCTTTCAAGACAGACATTTACCATTAACAGCCCAGTAATGCAAAAGGATAAAAAGAACAGCTTATAGTTCTTTTATGACTGTCACAACTGTACCAGGGGCCAAATTCTGCTTTGTAACAAGACAACCAAATCTCCCTCTTGTCCATTTAGTGCCCCTGTGTATTTATCCGTAAAGAACAGATGTTTTATACACAGATCCAATGTCAGGCAGCACAGCAGTAACACCCAGCCATTTTGAAGTTTGAATGTTTTGGATGACATTATCCAAGAAGGTGGCCTGAAAATCCTCGGGCACACTGGCAAACTAAAATTAGACACAGAGTTGGGAAAGCAAAGCATTCATCCTCCTTAAAACCGCTGTGAAGGAAATGCAGTGCTGGGCACAGTGACTCACTGGATATTGCATGTTATCTGTTTCTCAGGCTAAGAATACCACCAGAGTACAAGACATGTTTAGTTCCTGGGAATAATACTGAAGTACGTCTGTTAGCCAATTAAGGACTTCTATGAACATACAAAAATGCCTGGCAGTTCTTTCTTTGCTTTACTGACTAAAAATTTTTAATAAATTTGGAAGAATGTTAAGAGGACTAACATTTCCCTGTGAGAAACACCAGTCCTTTACTAATAGAGCATGTTTTACAAGCTAAGATAGGCTAGTAAAAAGCAAGCAGTTCATGGAGCTTTCATTCATCTTACAATCCCAGAAAATTATCTGCCCAAAGTTACTACAACACACTGTATTCTGTAGGTGGACCATAAAATTCCAAACTGTACCATACCTCTGAATTACTTTTCTTTAGATAGACACTATTCTACTCTTCTCAAAAGAGTACTCTTTAGGGTTTAAATAGCATGTACCAGCACTCAAGGTCTGCGACCAGTCTACTTTTAAGCACACATACATGAGATGATGGTAAAGATTCATGGTCACCTTTAGAGTAGGCTGTGGACAATTAGTAGTTCAGCCGCCTGGAAAACAAAGTAATGGGACTGTACTCTGTACTCAGACTTATATTAGGATTTCAACTTCCCACAAGCACCATCCCATACCAATAAACTGTATTCAGACTTAAGCTTGTATGTAATAATTCAAAATTGTTTTACAACTGTTTGACTTCAGTAGTCCATCTTCAAGCAATCATTTCACTGAATAGCAAAGCACCAGCAGTTCTTAACCATTAGTTTTCCAAAATATTTTACATAGGATGCAGTCCTTTCTTTTGTTCCTTTCCAAAGGGCAAATAAGGTCCAACGAAATAGGACAGTCTCAGCTTTTCTTCCCACCATGTCAAGTGACAGATGAGAAACACTGCATCTCATTTAGAGGGATGTATTACCCGGAGCAGTGAGTTGCTGCTGTGATTGCAGGCTAAGCCACTGGAGCAGTAGACTTGCCCCTGTTTAGATGTCCCTGCTTTGTGTGTCCTGAGTGCAGTAGCATGAGACGTTCCAATTCCGCAGCAAGAAAATCTAATACCACCGTACCAAGGAAGCTGCAATCTTCCCAACTAAACTGCAACTGTTCCTCTAACTACCCTTTAGACGAACAACTCTCTAAGCAGAGGAATGGACCACTTGGGAGAGACAGGAATACATCTCTGAGAGCAACACATGAAGCGCGGCTGCTGAGGGGAGATGGAAGGAGAAGAGTGCACTCTGACAGAGCAATGAGAGGCAACATGGCAGGGCACAGGCCCTGGCAGCCACAAGCCCCTACACGCCTTTCTTTTTTTAATCTATACAGCAGAAATCACCCCAAAGTTACTTTGTTCTCTGATCCAGATTCCCCCCAAGCACCTTCCTCTATCTCACATCTCCTGATTTGTCATTATTGCCAAGCCCTAGGCCAGAGCACAGCTGAAGGAAAAGACTTGCAGCATAGGCTGCTCTGCAGGCAGCCTCTGCCAGTTGCAGGGCAAACCTTATTGCAGGACTCACCCAGATCATGCACAGTAACAGCAACAGCATTGTTAGGTTATGATTACATCAAATTCTGAGTCAGTTCTTATACCTATGATAAGGTTTTACTTATATGATAAGCATAACCTATAACCTGTGTTCAGCTACAACAATGTAGAGGCATATCTCGCTAGTAATCTACCTGAGAGACCTGTTTCTAAGAGATTGCTTTTAATAACATAGAAAAAAGCATTCTATTTTCAAACTAGGACTTGTGGAACAAGTCAGCTGTCAGAAATCTCTGAATTCACACTCAGGCAGAAACGGATTTCAGTCCCTGCTGCATATACCATTTTGCTCCTGAAATCCTGGTACAGAAAAAATTGGTGAAGGTTTGTTGCTCAACCATACAGATTCAAAGGTAGCTGAACAAAAATGGTTAACATATAAATGGAGAAAGACTTGTGAAGAAGAAATCAATGCATCTTCATCAGGTTAGCACATTCTTATGTAAACAAGCACTTTGACTAAAAGTGCTCTACATGGAAAAAAAAGATGAGATGTTATCTTTGCAGCTGCCTGGCAAAGGTGTGAGAGTGACAGTAGCAGAGGTACACTGCACACAATCCTGTCCTAGAAAGGCACAGAAGACAAAAAAAAAAAAA
>VZRL01003197.1:4342378-4357965 GCA_013397895.1 Origma solitaria
GATCTTTTTTTCCCTCGGGGGGCAGGAGAGGCTGGATACTCTTGCTGGAGAGGAAAGTTGCACACAGACAGAGAACATAGCAGATGCTCAACTGCATTTAAAGGAACAGTCTGAGCAAGATATGAGTGCCTTGGTAAAGAGCAGGGGACAGTGGAAAGAAGTGGTTTCATAGTTAATGGAATGACTCTTTGACAACAAGTTGTAATATATTCTAGAAAGTCAAAAATTAATAGTATTTTATGTTGTTGCACAAATTAAGTGTATGATAATAAGTTAGAAAATTGCCTGAAAAATATTCTTCCTGGCCTAGATTATATGCAGGTATTTTTCAACAAATCCCTCTCCAATTTCCTGGTTTTTTTCTCTAGACTACTCAAAAGTGACCTCTGCCTTTCATGAACCTTCACTTTATGTCTTGATACAGTCTGGGCCTGAAAAGGTTATGTTTTATCTCTAAATAGTAATTGTATGTCATTAGACCACCCCCCCCCCCCTTTTTTTTTTCCCAAACAGTAAGCATCCCAGAAAAAGGTTTAACTGATCACATCAAAAAAGAGCAGGGAGAGTCAAATTCAAACTGAAAATAAAGCAATGCATTTGAGAATGAAAATCTTACTAAGAACTCAAGTCAATGAGATTCTTCAACCTAATTTGGATCATACCATTAACTATGAAGCCACTACTGTGCACCCTAAGAAAAAGAGACTACGTTGCTTACGCATATTTAAAATGGATTTAATCTGATAGATTTAATCACTAGGAATGGTAGAACCACCTGCTACAAAACACTCCGTGTTCCGCAGCCAAGACAACACTATCGCTCAGTGTGTTTTCAATGGGAACTTCCTTCTTTCTAAGCAATTGTGACATTACTGGTGCCCAGTTTGAAAAGCTCCATGGGTTCTACATGTGCTTAACTTGACATACATGAACAGATGTATTATGAACTTCAGATTTTAAACCATGGTACATACGAGAAGACCTCTCAAAGACAGCTAACATCCTACATACCTAGGTGGAATGCTACAAAAATGGATTGTCAGTTTTAATTTCCTGCATTCTTTGGGTACAGATAAGTAATCACTCATCATCAGTGGAATATTTTAGAACAGACTTTAAAACTAGCAGACTGCTTTCCTCTGAGCCCATTAGTGCAATTTACTCAGTGCTGTCACAAGTGAAAGAAACCCACAAAGCTCCTGACATAAGGAGATTTCGCAGTGCAATGGAGGCACACTGGAGATACAGTTACAGAACTTGGCAGGTGACCACAGGGATGGAAGGACAACATCACAGTGCTGCAATCCCCACTCTACAATTAGCTGGAAAATTAAAACAACAAAGAATTCACAGAAACAGGAAAAAGAAAGATGTGAATATAGTCTTCAGAGCACTGACCTAGCAAACATCTGAGTTCCGGGTTTTTTTCAATCTAACAATTAAGTCGTTTACCCTTAGATCTTAGAGTGTGGAAGTCTGGATACATCATAGTAAGGGGTGTGCTATTTATTACAGTTATGCAAACCTCTAATCTATTGTTGATCTGGAATTAAGACATAAAATGCAGATTCAAAATGAGATTAAGAAATCAACAGAAATTATAATAGAGAAAAATGCCTTTTTCAGTACCACGCTCAGCAAGATAACAACAATTTTCAGTAATGAAAGAGGAAAACTAAAAGCCTCACACCCTTGCATGAATTTTTCAATATATGTCCTTACAAAATGTATGTTGAAGTGCTCCTGTTACAAGCAAGCATAGTGACCAGTTTTATTATTACATGCTCAAAGAACAATTTGGTGGCAAGTTCTCACTCTTACAGAGAAATTCTACATTCAAAAAGTAATCCTCATTTTGAGGCTCGATATGTCAAAGTGACAAGCTTGTTTTTAAAAGGCTATCTGTCAGCTGCCTTCAAATTGCATATAATTAGGGTTTGGTTCAAAATATTCTGAAGTCAAATGAAGTCTATTTATTTAAACATCCTTCATTCCCACCATCAAAGAGATGAGTCGTTTATTCAGCAGTTCTTTCAGATACAGTGAATTTACAGTTCTCTGGTGTTTGATTTGCTAAATGGACAGATACAAGCTACAAAGGAATACAAACAGCATGATTTACACAACTTTTTCTGAATCATGCAGCTCTGTAAAACAATTCTCTGAACTAGTTTATCTGAATGGCCAGCATTTCTAAAACTTTTAACTTTTCTCTAAGGCACCAAACCAAATGACCAAGCCAAGTTATAGTAACAGCACTCTACCTCTGAGCCCATATGTCACAGTTCCTTTGGATTGAGTTTAACCTTAAAACAGCCATTTAAGACCCCAATCAGTAAAGGCCCAAGAATTAGTCTTAGTCTTCTGCAGTTCACATAACAAACTGTAACTTGACAATGCCTATTTAGTAACACTGAAAGCGTGAACTGTCCTGACCCTTCCAGTCTACCTTCAAAACCCAGTGCAAAACAGAATCTGTGTCACAGCTGTGAACCTGTGCTGTTTACTGGAGAATACAAAAGGTGTGTTATCTTAAATGGCTGGAGTCTGGCCAGGAGATGATCCTTCAGTGCTCCAAGGCTCAGCAGCACCCAGTGGCACAGAGCCCTGACAGCTTTGCAGTGTTAGTTCATGGGAGATTTTACTTTAGTCTTCTAACTTTGCACTTCACAGCTTTGGACTGAAACTTTTCATTGTTTAGTATCACAAAACATCTATGAAATGGTAAGTATAGAGTCCCTGATTCAGAAAACAGGAAATGTATTAGAAACTGTAAAAATGGTGGAAGTTTCACATCAGAGTTTCACAGACATTAATCATTTCCTACTCACAAAATAGAGAGATCACAACTGAGCACAGAAGCAACTTTTTTCTTTTCAGTGTTGTCTTGAAGTAATATTGATTCTTTTTGCATTCATCCATTTTCCAAAATGAAATTTCAAGTCATTGGCCAAGTTTAAATCGATGTCAAATCTTTCAAATCTGAAGATTGATTTTCTGTTTAAAGAATGACCTCCAAAGTGTCTTTCATAGCAGAGCACACAATATGACTATCTGTTAGCTCATTCTCACCCTTCAAAAGCCCTTTCTAATGTGATAACATATTTCAGACTGTTAGCAAATTGAGTACTATAGAGTTTCATAGTTACGGTCTGAATATTGAAAGACAGCCATCAAAGAAAGTGAGACTGAATTAGAAAACTACACTAAAAGGTCAAGGCTTGAATCTTTTATTTGTTCAGTAAATCATAGAAAATATATTAATTGACAAGGTAAGAGAAAAGAATCTGCATGACTTACAAATCAATAATTCAAAAATAAAATGCTGTGAACTTTAAATAAACATTATTTAGCATTCATAATGGCAAGGAAAAATATTGACAAAATAGCTCAAACAAGCAAGTGTAACAATGCTTTTATACAGTAAAATCTAAATTTCAGAAAATACTTATCTCTGTCACTGCTAAAAAAATATCAGCTTTCATGTTTTACTCTCTGCCAGCAAAAAGCAGTGACAATGCATAAATCTTGTACTATTATTCACCACTTCAGTAAGTGTCAATAACACCATAAATCTGACAGGAGGACTTTTCACTAACTCTGGAACATAAAGTATTCCTACCCCCTTGATCACAATAAGTTCCACTGAATACTGCTGAATAGAAGCCAATCTCTATTTATTGCAGAACCATTATATAAAACCATTTCATACATATATATACATATATATATATATATATGAAATGACTGTATATAAATACGTTCTATACAACCACTCACCTTCATTTCAAACAGCATTGGTGTGCTATAGGTATTTTCAGCCTAGAAACATATACACCATTAGAGCCTATCAGCCACATCAGCTCTGCAAGTGACAGCTGAGTGGCAGGATACTCACGGCCATAGGAGGGATGGACCCCTGTCACCTCAAATGAAGCATTGCCTGGAGCCAAACAGCACAAGGACACTTGTTTGCTCTGTCTCGAGGACCGAGTGCAGGAAGCCACACTCACCAATGGACTGACACACGCTGGGGGTTGACACTCAGCGATGGCCTCTAATGAGTGAAACAGAGATCCAGTCATAGTAATATTGAGGTGTGACACTAACACCGTGGGTTTCGTAGGGGAAAGGCAAACAAGAGGGAGTTAGAAGAGGAATTTGAGTTGTGGCATCTGTGGAAACATCTCTGCTCTGCTTTTGACTTCACAGTGTGCCATCCATGCTCTTCATTACAGCATGTCAACACACATCAACAGCTATCACAGGGTGCTTTAAATTGTGTACACCACACACTAATCACTGCTGGAACTATACTACTCCTTTCTTTTTCTATCATTCACTTCTCAAAAGATTTATTTCTCTAGTAAAAGCTAGAGGCCTTAGGGATCTACAAGATAGAACAATTTAACATTTTACATATATCAGCAGAGCTGTCTTAGTATAAAAAGCACTAATCCTTTAATGAAGCTGATATGTTTGCAGTGATTCATTATATTATAAATAGACCTTGGGGAGAGATTTGCTAAGGATCTGCAGAAGAAAAAGAAAAGAGAAAAAGATATCTTTAGACGGTTCCCCTTCACACATTAAATTCTCCTTCCCTTGCTTCAAGCTGGCAGCATTGGCTTAGTGTGAAAACAGCCTCAAGCTCAAGGACACAAGAACACAAATATGGTTAAATTAATTTCTGTAGAGTTCTGCGTATCACAAGAGCCACACCTCAGCTCTATGTTGGTCTGCCTCATTTTATCTCATATTTTACAGGCCTGCAATTCATAGATTCCTTTCAGCATCACTAGACATGGGCTGCAGTCCTCACACACGGCCCACGACAACTCTGAGCGAAGATTACATCATCCTAATTCACATGCTGCCACATAACAATGTATTCCAGTTTAGCAACAAGGGTGACACTCCCACAGCAGTCTGCAATTTAAATTGGCAGACATTAGCCTGTAGTTTCAGCACCCGATGTGCAAATGTTAAGACAAAAATCAGGTCTTGAATAAATCACCAAAAAGAAGTTTCTTGCAAACACAAGAAATACTTATTCAAAGGCTTCTTGGCCATGAAAGTACAAGAAAGGTGCTCTTACATGATCACCAAATTCTTTATCACATTATCCTGACATTTGCAACTGTGAATCCATTTGCTCAGCTCCACTGGCAATACTTGCATGCTTTTATTAGTGTTGGTAGACCTCTAATATTTTACTGACTGTCATATACTTCTACTCTATAAAGAGCAAGCGACAATCAGAAATATTCACAGTTGGCCTACAATACCAGAGCCAATACTTAGTGCTAGTAACACTTTGCAAACAGCTGATAAATGACCCAGAAACTCCAGCAGCTACAAAACACTTCACAAAAACATGCTTTCCTCCCCACAGCTTAGTACATGGGGCTCAGTGGGGTACCACTGATTTGAAAATATTTTTGCAAATGAAAACAGGAGAACATCAAGCAGTTTGAAAAGGATGTGAGGCCTCAGAAGCTTCTTTAGCTGAATTGATCTGATTTACAGAAATTCCCTTAAAAGGCTGGATTGGCTCCAAACCCTCTGTGTCACACTATTTTATCCATTGTAGGGGATCTAAATAGAGTCACTATCCTCATCAGTAATGAGATCAGACTCCATTACCCTACTGCAGGAGTATTTTGTGCATAGACTGCTCGATTTCAAAGAAATACAGCATGTAGTCACAAAGACTAGAAAAATAACATCTTAAATATTGATCCTAAATTGAATACTTTGAATGCCCAAAACAACAGAGGAAGATGACATGCACCAGTCTTTATATACACTAGCTTTAATTTTTACTTAAAACATGAGAACAGCCTACCAAAAAGTAATTTTCTGGGATATGCTTGAACTCACAGAATCAGGATAATATACTTTCTGAATAAGTACAGCATTACTGAGGTAACCCTGTAGTATCCAATAGTTTATTCACTGAGTAATCACACATTGTCTCTGAGCTGCAGAGACCATACTGACAATAGCACCAGAGCTTCTAATGTAGTTTAAAATAATTCCAAAGTCTGAGGAGATAACTGCCCTAAGCATGAATATTGCCTCCATTGCTTTAATCACAGCACAAGCAGTTTTCCAAGTTTGGAACAATATCACAGTTAGTCCTGTCCCCATCCATCCTCATCCCAAAAAGCAACACTTAAAAGTAAGTGGCTCTGGTGTGTATGTATTACTTTTTTCTTTCATTTTCTTTTTAAGTGTGTTGGTTAAGAGCTAAGAGGTACACTTGAAAAGCATTCTGAAATAAAAGTCCTCAACCAGAGGCTAGAGCAGTGGTATATTCAATTAATTTAGCAAGGCTCAATTTTATGTTTCATTGCTTTAATCTTCTATTCCTTAAAGGTGCATTCTCAATGAAAAAGAAAGGCATGCACTTATATATAAAATACCTGCTGGCTGCAAAGCTAACTGCTTTTCAAATATTCAAAAGAAACAAATACATTAATTTCTTATTATGTTATAGCAACATACATCACTGCCAGCCAAAACAAAACATGACTGGGAACTGATCCACACACTTTTATTTTTATCATATTATCTTAGGCAGAAAATTATGAAGTTTATTCTTTTGTGCTTCTGACTCTCTCAGACATATCATACCCTTCACACTACAGAAGAATTCTTTTGTAGCCAGAGAGTAGTATATTTGCCTCATAAGCACAGATAAGGAAAAAAGAAATGCACCAAACTGAGTCAAAGTCATTTTTAAATCCAAAGGTATGGAAAAGTTACAACACACCCAATAACCAGAAGAATAAATCTTTCAGTAAAAGTTTAATGCAAAGTGTTAGTACAAATGAGAATGGAGACGGCAACTGACATACCAAACAGAAAAAAAAAGGAGAATAAACTGGCTTTCATAGTTGGCTATTGATGCAGGACTCTCAGTATTACTTCACAAATATGAAACTTCTTCCAATTTTTTATGTTCCTTTGATTGCTGAAAGTAAGAAAGAGCTTTCTTCAGGAAATTTCCCAGTTCCATCATTCTGAAGATATGTACAAAATTTACAAAATTTGTGTCAAGTCTATAGTGTAAATGAGGTCAAGCCATACAGGATTTTCTCTGCAACCTAGTGAAGTAAATACAGATATTTCTATTGACTTTTGAGGACTTTATATCATGATGTTTCTGTTCCAGGACAGACCTGCTGATAACACAGTTCAGAACTATAATTAAGACACAGACTCCTTCGATCTCATCCATGTCCATTTAAATCAAACTTTCCTCACAGTACAGATTACAGCTCAAACTAACTGAGCTGCCTCCAAATTTCTCCCTTTCTTGACAAAGATTACAAGCTTCAAGTATCACTTTCAGAACTGCTTGGCTGTCTAGAGGCAGAGATTACTGTGCAGGTGATATATAGATATACTGCCACAGAAAATGCTTCATGCTACTCTCCCAAAGCATATTTTGTCTAATGAATGGTTCACAATTTACTGCATTCTGTAGATGCTCCTGAGTCTAGTTCTCTGTTATAAGGAAAGGTAAGATGCAAGTTCAAGGATGGCTGAGAAAAAGCATAAAAATAAAGAAAAGGAGCAAGAATCCTGGAAAAAGAACTCATTGCAAAATATATGTGGTGGACAGAATGCACAAGCATTCAAACTGAAAGCAGTGGGATTTCAATTAACATTGTCTGCAATAGAGAGTAATAATGAAATAAAATACACAAACAAAAAATCCCAAACAAACAAACCAAACCTTTGCAGCAATATGTGGCAGGATGACATACCAAATTCTTCTGCATACAATTACTGATAACAGTGCAAAATGTTTATTTATCATGGATTTAGCTGACAAGATTACATACTGCAGAATACACAGTCATACCAGGACCTCCCACTGATACGGAAACAGATTTAAAATAATTCTGCAGTAGAAGTAGCAAAATGAAATCACTTACTGTTAGTGTTACATTGCTGAAAGTATCTGAAGAGTCAGCCCTCCGGAAACAGGTTTTTCCATCAATAATTGACAGCTGATACAGTTTCAGGCAGTAATACACCAGGGAAAGACTGGCTGCAGCAGCAGCTCCCTCCCATTTAGCCTATCCCTAGCACTTTTTAGATCTCTTTCTTAACCCTTTCTGGGTATTTTCTCCCTGTGTTTTGGGTGACAAGACAAAGGCATGATACATGCATTATTTCCCACTTTACCTAGAGTATGACAAGAGTCGTGGGAAGAAAGTCAGTAGGGTTTAGTCATAACAATAAGCTAACAAGAAGTAAAATCTAAAAACAGAAGATGACTCAGTGACTGGAAAGAGATATAACAGGGATATGAGCTACTGTAACCAGGACAATGGTTTCTTCAAATGTAGAATTAAGAGGTCAAGATCACAATAACACAAGACACTAGCACAGAAGAAGGCTAAAGTTAATAATTTGCCATAAGAAAAGATTCTCATTCTCTTCCAGCCTTGGACCAATGAGGTTTGAGTTTTGAAATTAAACCTATTTGGTTTCAGTGAGGCCACCATTACAATCTTATAGATCCGTTTTTAAACCAAATGACATGTTAAATGAAGTGATGGGAAGAGAAAATGTAATTCCTTTACTAGAATAGCTTTTTCTGTAGTATTCTGAAAACATTCATATCCCTTAAATGAGGTTGTTTTCTTTTACAATGCCAATTTATATCAATAAGAAATTATTTTCTGACATCACTTCTTAAGATGACTTTTCTTTGTCATATTATTCTTTTACATTAAGAAAAGATGGCTGTGACTTGACAGAGCAGTACATTTTAATGGACTGTGGACCACAAAGGATATCTGACAATAAAAGATTTGGAAAGTTCCTTTGTTCAAATAGATTATTCTCCCCCCACAGAAAAGAATAAACAAACAAAAGCCACCAAAAAGAACAACCACAGAAGAATACTGGAGATATCAACTGCACTCCATTCTTTTCCATTAATTTTATAGGAGTAAGGCCCATCAGATGTGCCAGACAAGACTGACTGCACCATTTCAGCCACACCTATCCTACAAAGATACTGTGGAGAGATAGATTTTCATGAGATGGGAAAGGATATATTCCGATAAACTGTTGGTAGTCCTACTAGCCCAAATGCCAGCCTTTGGAAATCATATGCTAGTAGAATGCAACTGGGAGCAGAATGTATAAAGGCTACAATGTACATAAAAGATATTTCCCTTTACTTCCTACCCTCTTAGTTTACAAATTACAAGAGCAGATATTCTCTCTGAACCACATAGCATGTCTCTCTTGGCTTGCTCATTCAAGTGAAACAGAAAATCAAACAAATGCCCAGATTTGTACCCTAAGTGTAAAGAAATAAGGCCCTGAAAATTCAATAGTTCTACCACTTTGTTGCAATTTTCCCCAGTTCATAAGAAGTATACTTCTCCATTTCACACACACACAAACAAACAAACAAAACCAACAAAAAAACCCAAACACCAAGGATTAAGGCCTCTGCTTTGGTTACGATTGGGCAGGTACATCTCCCAAACTTTAAGAAATTACTTCAAAGACTTTGAAACAGTAGGAAATTATAGGATGAAACTCAGTGCAACCAACTGAGACACAATTTCCTGTGGAAGAAGAGAACTGGGAGTGAAATCTGGACATCTCTCCTGAAGTCCCTCCCTGCAGATGCCTTTTCCTCACCATTCCTCCTACTGTCTCAGTTCCAGGCGTCTTCCATCCAGCTGTTGCAGAGACTCAGCAACAACTGTACCATTAATCTATTATACTCAAACAACTGGAACCATATTATGCATGCCCCATGACTGAGAGGTATTTATCAATGAAACTAAATGGTGTGTTGACTATCTCTGTCAGACCTTCCCAAACACACATTCACAAGAACATACCTTCTTTTTTATTTTTATTTCTAATAAATTTTATTTCATTTTCTCATAAAATATCAAAGACTTGCTTCCTATATGTGTTTGTATTCCTGAGTGTTGCTTTTGGCAAAAAGGCCACAATGTCCTTTCATTTTCTCTTCATACCTAGAGGCAACAGAGGGAAGTAATATATAGGCTTTTTTAATTGACTGCTCGGGGTCATTAACTGCATAATTTCTCAACTGGTGTCCAGAATTTCAAATCTAACTCTGTATTGTTTCCTTACTTGTTTTTTATTTCTGCACTTGTGGATGCTGCTCAGGGTCAATATCTGTCATAGTTTAAGCTGAGTTGTCAACTAAGCACCACGCAGCCACTTGCTCCCTTCCTCACCACCTCAGTCTCCCAGGATGGGTGAGAGAATCAGGATTAAAGTAAGAAAAGTCGTGGCTTGAGATAAAGACAGTTTAATAGGGAAAGCCAGAGCTTCATGCACAAGAAAAGCAAAACAAGGAATTCATTAACCACTTCCCATGGGCAGGCAGGCGTTCAACCATCCCCAGGAAACGCAGGTTCCATCATGAGGAACCAATTACTTGGGAAGACAAAAGACATCACTCCAAACATGCCCCCCACCCCCCCTTTCCTCCATCTTCACCCCTCTTTATATGCTGAACATGATGTCCTATGGTATGGGATACCCCTTTGGTGGGTTGGGATCTGCTGTCCCCTGATTTCCTCCCCTAATTTCCCATGCATCCCCAGTCTCCTCACCAGCATGGCAGTACAAAAAGTAGGAAAGGCCTTGGCTCTATGTAATTCCGGCTCAGCAACAAAAACATCTCAGTTATCAACATAGTTTTCAGCACAAATACAAAATGTAGCCCCAAGCCATGTACTGGGAAGAAAATTAACACTACGCCAGCCAATACCAGCACAATACCCTAGAAGATTCCCAACTCTATGACTTTGCAATAATTTTGGTTTGAAACAATACTGATTCCTGTATCTCCATGCTTTCTTTTACACACTGAGTATCTCCTTTCCATCCTCAGAAACATTATTTTCAGTAAATGCTTCCACTTTTTAAATGGCACAAAATGTACCAAACTCACGTTCTCAGATCATTCTTGCTCATTTTAAGTAAAAAACTCCTTCTAATTCAAATTAATGCCTAATTGTTAATGCTCACTAGTAATTTATAGTTTTTCAAAGACTTCATGTTTTCATAAAAAGTTAGGATAATATTATATCCCTCTAAAAAGCCCCATGAAATAAAATGCAATTCAAAGGGTAGTTTTTCATGGGTGAATAAAGTGCACATCTTTGAGATTTCTTTCATCAATAATTTATACAAAGTGTTTTTGCATGTTTCTCCCACCTTCCACATCACCAAGATAAGCTTGGAAGGATAAAACAATATTACATATTACAAATTCACAGAAAGTTCACGTTCAATGAACACTGAACACTTCACAACCACCCACAAAAGCACAGAAAGCACAGTCTTCCATCACATAGCTCTATTCTATATTTTTCAAGAAAATTCATTCTGAGCAGGCAGATAAGAGTGATTTCCCTATCAAATCTCACAATATTCTGTCCTGTCAGTCCACTTGTTTTTTGTGTTCATAATCAGTACCAAGATCTTCACCTCTTCACCTGCAAGGATTCAGTATTAAGCATCTGATTTCATTTTCTCGTGCTATACTCCAGTGCTTCCACTGCACCCTATAGGGATATAACTGTGTTGGTTTTCAAGTGCTAAAAATAAAACAAACACATGTCAACCCAAGGACAAAGTTGAAAGGAAACATACTTTAATGTAACCAAAGAAGAATATATTTAGCATTTTGCTACTAAGCAAGGATGAAAATAAACATGTCAACACATCTCTCTGTCTAACTGTGAAACCCACGCCCTACTCAATTCTTTCTGCAGCATTTATTATATATGAAAAGTGGATTTAGCCTTCATTTCTTTCTTCTGAAGAGTGACTGTTAGTACTCTCTTACTACTGCTGGCCACAAAGGGCTCCTGAACTGCACTGTAAAGCACTTCCATCCTTTTAGGCAGTCAGTTTTTCTATCAATTAACAGTAATGTAGCCATCTAAGGTGCATTTGGACAGTGGTGCATATTAAACTTCAATCTGGAATCCTTCCAAAACCAAATACAAGCATAAGTGGGAATTGGCATGACACTCAGTCCACTCCAGAAAGTGAAAAGCAATCCCTAAATTGGAACGTTTTCTTTCATCTTTCATTATTATTGTTAATTATTATTAACTCTCTGTAAAGCAGTACTGTTCCTCTGTCCCCAGAAATGAATGTTCATGAAAACCCCATGTGATTATATTTTTAAATATTACCTTTGAAACAATGTGGATCTATACTTAAACATTTTAAATTATCTGAACTTTAATTTATAACACTGGGAAAACAAATAGTACAATTGTGTACAGTGGTCTTAATTCTGGAGATCCTGCATTCTAATTAAAGCTGATATTGAAAGCAAGAACGATTATGTCTGATTTATTTAACCCTTTAAAACACAAAGACAAAAGTTTATTCTAATATGATAGAGCTTGTTTCCTGGCATATAGAATTCAAGGCAGAGCAAAAATGTTGGTAAACGAGTATAAATTATTGTGGTAAAATTGTGAAACTATATTGTACAGCTGTATGAACATTTAAGAGAAGGCAAGGAGGAAAACTGGGAAATGCTCTTAACAAAAAGCTATCACTTTAACCCCTACAGAACCTATAGGCTCTTGCCTTCACTGCCAGGACAAGTGTACGCAGTAGATTGAGGCACTATGGAATGTCCTGGTGTGAAAGATTCTGGCTCCAAGGGGGTGCGACCCTGGAACAGGAAGATTTGCTCTAATGCCCACCAGGTTCAAAGGCTGACTCCTTCAGTATGTCACCTTTTTTCTCACATATCCATTCAATTGCAAATGATTGTTTTACCCATCAGTGTAGTAGACATCAATGAATTCCATTCTAAATTTAAAAATACATTAGTATTTTAAATATTAATGTTTAAAAGGTTCACTGGTTCTGGTAAACTTTCCTGGAAGCTCGTAATGTCTACAAAGGGCATAGTTGCTAAGCATCATTCTGGCAGGATTTTAGGTAAGCATTAATGGAGCTCTAAAGAGTTCCTCGTGCTTAATAAGGGCCATTTGACTTCCATCAGTAGGATTCAAATGGCCTCAATTAACTTCTAGGTAAGTAGAAAATAAAAATTAATCTAGGGCTAAGTATTCTAAAGTTCACAAGGGAAAAACAAAATCCAGCTAATATGCTCCAATATGTATGCTGTGGTACACGCAATGAAATTTCTTGGCTTTGACAGTTTGTATGCATCTCTCCAAATAAAATTAACTCCCTCTTTTAGGAAAATACAAACTATTCCTTTCCCACTCAGATCATAGTAGAGTCACTGTGTCAACTATGGATGATGGAAATACCTCATCAAAAAGTAAAAGACTGACAAGCGTTCATCTTTTTTGTCAGGGACTGATAAAAGGCCTATCAAAAAAATTCAGTGTCTTAATGACTTAGGACTGCTCCAAAAGCCACAACACTTCAAGGTAGTAATAACACTTGGAATTTTATGAAGATTTGTGGAAACATGTAGAAGTGAAAAAATAGCACTTTTGGTATCTACAAGATGTCTTTATACTGATAAAATTATAGCATGAAACTAAAAAAAATTAATAACTCGTATAAAAAAATTATCTTGCAACATGCTGCCATGTGCATTTTTTGAGACAGAAGTTCTGCAAAAGTAGATGCAGGGTAGCTAGGAAGATGTTATCCATTTCTCTATTTCAAACATTGAGATTTCATTGCAATTTCTTATTTCCTAAGGATTTACATACTTAGATTAATGTGTTCTCTATTAATATGAGACATCTGCAAGTATCTATTAAAAGCAAAAATACTATTTAACACAACATTAAAACATAGGCAAGAATGAAAAAAAAAAGTGCAGAACATTAGAAAATGTGGATGTTCAAGAAATTACCCATTTGCCATATGTATCCTACAGAGCCTTTTAAAATTTATAATAAATATCCACAGATGGAGATTCAAATCAAGAAATCGTATTTCAGTCATTCTTGATGTTGACAATTCAGAGCAAGCGCATTCAGCAGTCGGCATCAGCCTGCCACATTTCACCTTCAAAACTCTATTTATGGCTTTCACTACCAACATACAGCACTAGAAACATCTTAGAAAAAAATCCTAACCATGCAAAAAACTGCAAGATGGTTTAGTGCCTACCTGCTTCTTGACCAATTAATCTCCCAGCTCTTCAGACTTGTCCACAACTAAATCTATGCTGCCAATTTACCACTGTCAGCTTTAGAATAATGTGGGAACAAATTTTATTTTGATTGCAAATCTGAGCTCAGATTACTAAAATGACTGTTAGATTACTAGAATAATTACCTAATAACTGCTGACAGGCTTGATCTCCTGGCCTCTTCTAACACTCCCAAACTGCTGGGTAGATCCCTTTGGAAATATGTGGAATGTATCCAAACCATCAGAAATCTAGAATGGGGGCATTTCTCTAAAAAAACCAAAGAAATTTGACAACTATTTTTCTAGACTTTCTTGCATAATATTGCAAATACCTGCAGGTAAAAACAATTTTTTTTTCATTATGAAAGAAATCACATATTCTGTATTAAATAGCTCATGTAATTTTTTGAAGCTTTGTAATGTTTTTCTCCAGAGAATCTTGCTTCAGAAGTAATAGTTCCATATGTCATCACAGACATTATATTTACTCACCATGTAGGAAAACCCCTGGCATAACACCTGCCTCTGTATTTTTATTTTTTTTTGGTTCAAAGTAGCATTGACACCTATCTTATTTCTACTAAAAGCCACAATCACAGCATTTAAAACAGGGGCAAAAGCTTCTACAGATGCCAAGTCACTGTATATTTTGAGATACTCTGCAGTACTTGGGGGACAACCAATTCCAACAGAGAAAAGTACTTCTAATCCTTCCTGTGGGGAAAGAACCAGCAGGATTTATCTGAGTATTTTTTAGATAGGTACTAACACTCTGGTTAATTAATGAGGGATTTTGACAGAAAAGTATACGGAACTAAGGGTGGGTGGGATGAGTGTGTTTGGTTAGTTTAGAGCGGGTTTGAAAAGGAATAAAATCTAATTTTGGTACTCAAACTGCAAATACACAAGAAACGCACAAAAGCGACCAATATTGAGACCTTAAGTCAGTCTCACTGAGTTCAGCAGTATGTTCAAATTCCAGCATCAATTGCTTTTCCCTTCAGCTTACAATTATGTGTGGTTTCAGCAGCAGAAATTCAAAAAGATCCCACAGATTATGGGCTTCCAGCTAAGCACAGAAAGCACAGGAAGATATTTGACTTGCATCTCCAGAGATTTAACTTGTTCTACATTTCAGCCTCCACTGGGTACCACTGCCAAAAGACGATCCCATTTTAACCTTAACTGGCTCTGAAGAGACCTGGCCGTACATGCGATCCGACCCGCACAGATGATGGGCTTCGCAAGCAAAAAATGGGGGGAGGGAGACGAGACGAGAAAATTAATACCTTTAATCCTGAAACGCCTCCTGGTTCCCTATTCCTCACACTGCGACACGCGCAGTCATCCTCCCTCCCTGCGCGAGTGCTGCCCGCTGCATTGAGGAAACTTCCCGAGGGGCCGCT
>VZRL01003197.1:4358862-4377331 GCA_013397895.1 Origma solitaria
GCGGCGGCGTGTGGGGCCGGGGCGGGCGGAGGCGCCCGCGGGCCCGGAGCTGCCGGCGGTTCACTGCGCACAGCCCGGCTCCTGCCCGATCCCCAAATCCGTGCCACCCACACGCCGATCCAAACAGTTGTTTTTCCTCTTCCCGTTTGGACCCGTAGCCTAATGTTTTCCTGCCGTGTGCACAACCGCTGTTTGCCACTCTGAGAGAGCCATTTCGGGCTTTTCCTGAAGTACTTTACATTTGCATATAAAGACACGTGACCTAATCAGATAAATGCATTAAAGATTGAAAACACAGAGAAACGTTTGTCAAATAAATTTTTTTAAACATCAAAAGAATAAAAAACTTTAAAAAAAAAAAAATAAAACTCCGACTGAAATTCAGTCAGTTATCTCAATAGAGTATGTAGTATCCTCTGTTTATCAAGGTTAGGAGGCCAATTCACAAGCAGTGCAGGTCACCATGGCATTTTTTTGGCTGAATTATGTTTGCCACGGCATTAGCTGTAATCTTTTATTGACTTCTTCTGGTTCATTACTTAATTATCTTACTTTGTTCATACTATTACATCCTTATATCACACATCCCTCACTACTACGTACCTTTAAAATCAATTCCAGCCTATCCTTTTCTGCACAATCTCTTGGCTAAAATTAGGCCTTCCATGATACTGTCTACAACTACCTTTCTAATGCAGTTAGAAATAAATATATTCAGTAGGCTTAGTTTCAAATTTTCTTTTTCTTGGTCAGAAAAAAACTGAAACAAAGTTGACAACATTAAATGAAAATTAAAATTTAATTGCAAGTTGACCAGCATTAAGTTTTTTGCTCTAACATCTTTCAAGGTAAGCTGATATTTTAATAGGAACAGATTGTGAGCTTCTTGCAAATGCTAAAGTGATTGTTAAGGACAGAAAACCACAAGAAAAATCCTTTAGGAAATCCTAGAAAGATATCAGACTGTTTTCTCATGTGTGGTATCAATTTGTAGATTGTGAAGTTGAAGAACTTACTTTTTACAGACATGGTATTCTTCATTGGGCTTGATGACAGATTACATTATATTTTTTACTGATATGCAGAAATTATCATTTATTTGCCACTCAAACCTTGGTTGGGCTTGGGGGGGGGGTGGGAAAGCAGAGATATAATTTCTGGCCACAAATATGTAATCTGATAGAAGCTCCCATGCTTGTTTGTGTAGGTAAGTCTTTATAGTAACAGGTCTAAATTTTAGTGATAGAAAGCCCTATCTCTAAATAGCCCAATATCTAAAGCAATGAGATCTAAGCTCATCCCTATGTAAGCAGTCGTTTTCCTCACAGCTGTCCAAAAGCTGTGTTCCAGGATGCTCTGAAGGAAAGGTTTGATTCCCTTTCCGTTACTCATTTGGAATGCTGCCACTGACTGCAGCTGAAACCATTTACGAGGTTTACATGCATTGCATCTTATCTCTGGGTCAAAGCTTGGGCTGGGCCTATAGCAGAGTCTGCCTGCTTTGTTTTAGCTGTGTGTCCACATTCCATACCCTTAAACCAGGCCTCTCCATGCCAAGCAACGTGCACACCTCTGCTGAGCAAAGTATATTATATGTTGGGGAGAGCAGCAAACCGCAGGTGGGGGATTGTGCTGAGAGATTGCACCCAGCTGTTGCTTTATTTTTCACAGGCAAACCTGGAGCTTGGGAATACAGTTATGGCCTGCTCTGTTCCTGGAAGGTTTTAGGAATAGCCTCCCCTTCCAAGGTGCAGTAAATGCTTCCTCTTTCCAGAGGGCTGGTACCAATGGGTGGCAGTCTCAACTGGGAAAGCGTAACCCATGATACATCCTCCCAGCAACGGCCAGAGCCTCACAGCAGAAACGATTTTTCTCCTCTCCATTCCTGGGAGGCAGGACGCGTTAATCTCTTCCTGAACGTGCTTTTAGTTGTTGTTTCCCACAAGCAAATCAGATTTACTTTTTTTAATGCGATCTGCATTCTGAAGCGCTCTGAGAGTAAATGGTACTCACTACCTCCATGTTGAAACATTAGAGATAACAAAATGTAGTAAGGAACCAAAGCAGGGTATTAAATACACAGATGCTTAATTAGGAGCATTAAATAGAGTTACATTTTTAATATTGAGCTAGTTTAAATATTGAACATTGATGCACTTGAGAACAGATGTGCCTAGATACTTATTGTGCCTAGATAATTATTGCACATAGAACTAGTAATGAAAATAACTTTTATATGGCATGAAGATTATCTTATGAATTTCACAAATAAACAAACAGGCAAGACAGAAAACCAGAGAACAGGAAGAATGTGCTTTTTTAGAAATCTACATTCTTAGGTTTTTCCATGCAAAGATTCTGTGCTCCTTTATGAATTTTAATTGTTACAGTTGAAGAACGGTGAGAGCAAGCAGATAAATTCTTTGAGAGAAAGATTGATGATTTATTTGAGCACAGTTCCTGTTTCACCTTTCCTCTTACTACTAACATATTCCTTGAATGATTATGAGCACTGTAATGCTGTATATGTGATCCCTCTCCAAGTCAGTAAATACGTCTTCAAATTACAAAGAGGATAATTAAATTCTCTAAAGAACACTGATCTTTGAACAAAGTCAAAAAATAGACTTTGAAATGCAGACCCATTTCCCCTGCTCACTCAACCGCCGGCTTACAGAGCTGCAGTGAGATGCACAGTCTGATGAGGTCCAGAAGACCTGAAGATGCATTTTACCTCTGCTGTTGAAAGAGGCTCTATCTTTATGCAACCATTTGGCAAATGTCAAAAAGAGCTTCAAAGCATTGTGTGACAATCATGAAGTTCAAAAGCTTTGAAACAGAATCAGCATATAGCTTTATAATTGGAATAATACCTATTCCCAGTGTGTTTTCTTCTGTTTACACAACACTCATCTTAGAATATATTTACTAAATAGATAATTATACTTTTCTAAACAGGTGCATTTTCCCAGTTGCTATAAAGCTATGTCCAAACATAGTCTGTGCTGTCATAAACCACCCATTTCCTAGTGTCAGCCTGGAAAACGTTACCAATGAAGAAACAAGGTTGAGCTCAACTTCCCTCCCTATACTTTATATTCCCTTAGGATTCTTGCTACAATACTTCTCAGCCCATACATAATTTTTTGCTTCAAAAAGCGACACCCATTTCTTTTATAAGCCATCTGCTCAGTGTATTAGCAAAATCCATGCAACAGCTTCCCAGCAGCACCAACACCTGCTAACAAGGGATGGTGTTTCAGGCAAACACTGCCAGCCTGTCACAGCTTCTTATCTCCTCTTTCTCTCTAATCTTCAGAGTGCTGTCTGGGGTTATCTCCTGGAAATCAAATGCCCAGCAAGATGGCTTGTTACTTTTTTATGTATCAGCAAACATGGACTTGATTGAGACTTCATTAGTGCTGTAAACATCTTTTATTATACAGATCAATGTGAATTTACAAGATGTAGCAGTATGATATTGACATAAGGTAGCATTTCATATACAATAACTTTTTATAGTCCTCATCACTCCAAACACACTCTGGGTGAAACTCAGTGTTGATGTAAGTAGATACCGTAACACCAAGTCTATCCACAGACTACAGTCAATTATCCTCAAGCTTAATGAGGTTCCCTTGGTTCAGGCATGTTTTTGAGCAGCTTTAAGATAGGAACACTTCTATTTTTAACCACACAAAATACCATTTCAGAGCATCTGTATCTGTTTAGTAATCAAAGCTTGGAGGTTCTTCCTCAAATATCTTCAAGTTCCCATCTGCTGTTTGCCTCTATTTAAGAAAGGAAGAGTCCTAGAACTTCAACAGTTTGGAGAGACATTTCCTTTTGTTGAGCATCCATGAAGCCAGTAAAGAAAAAAATTATTCTACTTATGAAGGCTGTAAGATCAAATGAGGCATAAGTTGAAGGAAAGTGGAAACTTGTATCTGCTGGTCAACTAAGTTAATATGGTCATCCAGGAAATAAAACCAGTTTTTGTAAATATTCACAAACTGCGGCAAGTTCATACAATGTTATTAAATACTTACATTATTGTTGGCATGCAGGCCCAAGTGGAAAGAGTGGTGTATCTGTTCAATTCACACCTTACCAGGTGTAAGTGAAAATTCATCCATACAGGTTTGTTGAAATAAGTCGGAAGTGGTGGGCTCATAACTTTGATGCATTGTAATGTGACAGCTATTGGCTCTTGTATTACTATCACCATAACCATTTTAAGGTAGATAATTGGTGTCTAAACTTTATGGCCTAAAGAAGCTCTAACTCTTTTAAAGATGTTGATTCAATTGACAGAAAAGTCTGCATTTATTTTCATTATTATGGTCTCCTGATGCTTTTTTAATTTAAACTTTGCCTGGGAGGAAAAGAAATAATTTTGCATAAGATACTAGAATTTGTTTGGATAGGGTAATACACCTCATAAGCAAAACTTTATTCACTTGGCAATACCATATAAAAGAGTTACTCTCCCAACATTCCTATTAGGTAAAAATTATGCATTTCTATTAAGGCAATGGAGACAGATTCAAATGTATTCCAAGGCCCTTGGTTTAATGTCACATCAGGCAATGAATTTGGGCCTATCAGATGAGTATACAGTCAAAAGACACACAAGGAAATAGTGATCTGAAATATGTACAAGGTTGAGAAAAATCTATTATCAACATTCATCTAATTTTATTCATACTTTGTATACTGCTTGAAATATGACTTCTGGCTGGAATCCCTGGCTGAACAAAGTGCCCAAGTCCACCCAGGTCCCATTCACATGTTCAATAGACTCAATGTCAGAGTGTTATAAGATTTAGCATATTTAATATTTATTAATGTATCCCTTTCAATATTTCTTAATATGAAGTAGGATTTCCATGCAGTACCTTCAGAATTTGTGTTCTGCAGAGCATTCCTATAGTAAACTAGTAAAACCATTTCCAATGTATTTGTTCTAGACACAAGTCCTTGGCAGTAGCTAAACTACGGAGAACTTCATA
This sequence comes from Origma solitaria, assembly GCA_013397895.1. Lineage (NCBI taxonomy): Eukaryota > Metazoa > Chordata > Aves > Passeriformes > Acanthizidae > Origma > Origma solitaria. Next base: position 4,363,875 of record VZRL01003197.1, read on the forward strand.
TCACAGAAATACAATGCTTTTCACACAAAAAGGACTATTGAAGAGTTGATTTTTTGCTTAAATAAAACTCTATGCGGACTATTAATCTGAAGTTTGGATTTCATTAGTATGTACTATTAAAACACTGAAATATTTCAGTTCCTTACTGTTTCTACACATAAGTTTCTCAAAAATACCCCTAGGTTAGATGAGAACCTCTTTTTTGGGTTACCATTGTATTTCAAGGCAGTTTCCAAATGTATGGGTAACAATTTTTACCTTGTTGAGGAAAGCATATTTCTTTTATACAACTGTAAGTTAATTTTGCTATGGTGACAACAGGACTACAGAATCCTTTTAGATTTTTTTTTAAGTTGAATACTTAGTCTTCTTTACAAGGAGATGATAGAGGTATCTGTATCATGTGATACACTGAAGAAGGGATGAAATATTTTCCTATTCATAAATATTTCATTACTAGGTAGGTGTTTGAGACACCCCAACATAGTAGGATGACATTAGAATCCATACTGACTTCCCTAGGGCAATGAGACAAAGCAATCCCATTAAACAGCAGAAAAAAATCTTCCTAATACCAATACTACAAAATACGCTGAGCTGCAAAATGCAAAGATATCTAACTACATGTACTGAATTCTGATCCATCAGGGCTTAAGTAGTTGTACACAAAGTCAGATGCTCAGGTGCCTCTACAATGCAATTCTGTTTCCTGGAGTGCCCCTTAGCCAGGCAAGGGGAGCAGCTTGAAGGGAGCACACATTGCTTCTTGCCCACTCAGGCCAGGATGTCACAGATTAATAGAAATAGCAAGGTATTTCTCCAGAGAGAAAATAGAAATTACTGTGGTGGGGATAAAGACTATCTAGCCATGTGCATTTATAGGAATAGTTAAGTATAGAATTACAGTAGCCTCTTTTGCAACATGTAATAAATCCTACCAAGTCTGAGTTTGTGCCACATGGCACTAAGTATTGCAGGATCAGAAACTACTGAGATGGATCACTCTGCACACAAGAAGTACAGAACTTAAGAAGACACTGACAGAAAGTACTCAATGAACCTGGGCTATGTGCAGCAGTCTCAGTCTTCTGCAAATTAGATGAACTTCTAAGGCTTCAGATTTATATTACAAAGATGCAACGTATCACGAGGCAGCAAGAGAACATGAACCAAGAAAGCTCCCACAACCCAAGTGAGCAGCCCCAGTCCCCAGACAAGGCAGACCCAGAGAAGTGGACAGACCTAACTAGGAATCATATCCTAAGGCAGTATAACAGTGACAAGGCAGATCCAAGGTCAGGCCAGGAAGTCAGTGAATAGACAAGGATAAGGTCCAGCAGTTACCAGGAAAATCCAAAACAAAGACAGGACTGAATCCAAGCTGAGGAGCTGCCTGAGCCACAGCAGTGTTGTGACTGTACAGGTGATCAGCACTCCTCCAGTGTAGCTGCAGCAAGAACTAAAAACTTAGGGCTGATCTTAAATAGAGCTCCTGAACCTGTGGCTGTGGGGAGGTCCCAGCTGAGGCTTCTCAGGGCCTTTACCACTTTTTAGTGCCCTCAGTGCTCTGACACAACAGGATTTAAAGGAACCTAGAATTTTTTTTATTTTATTTGAAATGCTGTAGTACAGAATTTAGAACTTTTCCTTTTGTGTTATCTTTCACAAGGAACTTTTGTGTGGTATATCTCATATTAACTTAACCAATATTTATCTGGATAGGCATATGAAATTTAATTCAGAATGTAGAAGGAACTTCCCTCTTCAGCAAGAGAGTTTTGTTTGCCCTTTCAATAGAATCTTGCTTGCTATTTACAACAGGAATTTCTGGTTCTAGAAAAGGTAAACAACGTAAGGGTTACCTTGCAGGACAACTAAGAATACCCTGACATAGGTAACATTTTCTACAGATTGAATAATGTATATTTGCTCTTGTCCTGTAACTTTTAGAGAGTGAAAATTTGTCTCTATTGTGTAGCATTCACCAACAGGAATTGTTAACAAATATTATAAAATAAACTGAAATGTGTGGAGTGAGGATTTGTGGAAGTACACTATGAACTGGTCTCACTGAGAGAATACAAATTTCCATGCACCAATTAGCTCATGTCATGAAACCTGTTGTATCCCTCTTTAAGATAATGAGTAGGGTGCAAATATAGAACAGATAGCCTGATATTAACCTTCATGTCTTTAAAGCACAGCGCTTCTGTTAAAAATAAGAATTTTTCTGCCAATGATTCAGAGCAGACAGTGGCAGATTACGGGTTTGCTACAATCCAAGTCCCATCCTACTCCTACATCAGACTAGAAGTCTACTGCAATACAGTGAGTAGAAGAGAAATGACATGTCACATTTTATAAAAAGTGCAATGGAATCAGCAGATCCATGAAGATGTGACAAGATTTTACCATTCAAAGTTCCAGCTGCAGTTACACAGGATTAAAATTCTCATTCAATTTAATTATCCTGCCTTTTACCCTGTTTTGACTCCGGTATGTTTTCTGATTATTTGTTCTCATTTTAAAGACTATGTAAGACTTAAGATTGTATGAATTTGGATTACATAAACAAGAATTGCTTTAAATTCCTTTTCTACTCTCAGAAAAATGAAAGGAAGAATAACATTCACAGGATTCAACCAAAAGTTCTAAATAAATTAATACTCATTTTTGAGATCCAGTTAGCCTAATAAAGCTACTACTTCAGACATTTTTAACATCTTATTACAAAGATTTTACATATTAAATAATGTAAGTTTTTCATCGATAAAGTTTAAGAGGTGTATTTTTATATCAATTATGTTATAGAGCTATCATGTTAATGCAAACTGAATCGAGATTTTAATCTTAAACATTAGAGATATAAAATGTAGTTCAATTTTAATTAGTTGTGCATCTGTGACCAAGTTCACCTGTCTATATATCTCCCACAGACAGCAATTATTTTATAGACAGCAGGAGGGATATATGGGAAGAATATAATGTTTTGAATCTGGAAAAGCAGTAATGTAATAACTTCATGTTACTACATTTAACAATAACCTACAGCAGTAATAATAATAATTTCCTGAAGCGACTCATTGTATTGAAACATTGCCAGGAGAGGAGACATTTTAAACCATTATCTGGAAAAAATATGAGTTCTGAAGTATCAGGGACACACAACTCCCAGATTGTTTTCTTGTTTTGTTTCAGTTTTTTTAATTTCTTCAGAAATCTGTATAAGATAGAACCTGATGTTTCATATCAGTAAGAACAAGCGTTGAAATATTTATCAGCTAACAAGTATTTAACCCCTCTATTTATCATGTCTAATGGCAACTCATATTGCAAATGGTAATTTTTTCACTGTTATTTGAATTTCCCTAGTACTTTTAATTAGCTTTCTAATAGGCTTTTCATCTTTCTAAAGCTACCACCTCAAAAGGCATAAAAAGTCACATTATTAAAAAAAAAGGTAAGCGGAGTTTTCACTTCTTTATAGTCAAAGTATTCTTTCTCATATTCTTGTTTCATTACATATGAATATTTAATCAGTATATATTTCTATCACAACAGAAAGCAATATAGAAAACAAGGAAAAAACCTGCTGCCAGGAAACATGTTAATTTTTGCCATATATCACAAATTAAACATGGGGCATTCTAAAAAGAAATGTGCATAACAAGTCTGTGAAAAACTGTATGTCTGCTCATATAGGTAAGGCTACGCTGGATCTGTCTGTCCCCAGACAACCTCATTTTTCCTCAAGGTCCCCAGCTTTTTGAAGACCACATGTTGTTGCACTGATGTTTACAGGGGTTGTCTAGGCAACCAGATAAAACAGAGATTTAAAGGGGCCTGCCCTGTCTGTGCTGTGGACTCCAAGCTCACATCAAGGAAAGGAGCCCTGCAGAGTGCCCTGCCTGTGGAGAAACACAGCCTGGGGTAGGAGAATCCTCCAAATTTTAGCAAATCCTTTGCTACAACTGCTTGTTGTAGCAAAGAAACAAAAGGCTAGTACAATTATACTTTACATAAACATGGTGAGTTTTGATTCAGACTATGGATTGTCATTTTTTTACTATAATATATAATATTAACATAATTTACATTTCCTTATAATCTCATTGAATTTTTATGTCCAAGAATTGACAGTGATGACATTATTGAGTGACTATGATTAATTATTTCAATTCTGGTAGAAAACAGAGATCCCATTCAAAATTAGGCCCCCCTTGTGATGCAGCTGTACAAACATGCATTAAAAGACTGTGTCTGGACCAGAAGTCTGCAAATTACTCAGAGTCATCAGAGAAAAGACAACAGCACGTGTGGAGCAGACACAGGCAGGGATGAACCGGGACACTCTGTGTATTGCCCAGATTGTAACACAATCACAGTTTCTCCTAATCATAAGCAACACTTTTTCTCCCCAAATTAGACAGGTTGCAATCTCCTCCTATTTACTTCTTAAAAGACCATATTGCATATTTTCCTGTTGCATGAGACAAGTTCTACAATTCTTCCATAATTATTTTACCTGTTCTCCTTTCTTCTGCACATGTATGTTCTCCAGTTCTCCTGGCTTTGTTTTCTTCACTCTATCATTTTCAAACCTCTTCTGTCCTGCAGCATTTCATTCCTTCACCATGCTCTCCGTGGCAGGATGAAGCTTCCCTCCCCAAGGGATCCAGCTGCTCTGCGTGTATCTCCTCCAGCCTTTCTCCTCCCTCCTCCCTTGAAATCCCAGCTGCCATTGGAATCCTGCTCTCCAGTACCACTGAAACCTTCAGAAGCCTTTTACTTCTAACTATCTAACCCTAAAACTTGGGGATGAAAAAGCACTGTATAAATGGTAAGTACTGCTATTGATTGTGTTATTAATATTTGCGTGTTAAAGGATCAATATACACACTGTTTAGATCTCCCTTCAAACAGACAATGAATTTAAAAAATATGCCTCCCTTGTCATCCAGATAGAAAGTGAACTTTAAACTGAAGGAGAGCAATTGCAACCTGGATTTAGCATTTTTAAGAAATTATAGGAAGAAGTTATTTACCCAAGAACCATTTCTAGCATGTCTTTTGTGCCTATTTGATACATTATTCTACGCTAACTTTGAGGAATGGATATGGCCAATTATAGTCATGTCTCTTCAATAAATTGATGCAATGTTATTGCAGAAATGAAAGAGAGGATGCAAGAGAAATTATTTCTTTGAGGTAGTTTATGAGAAGTAACAGGCACAAAACTAGAAAACCCACCCACTCCCAGTATTGCAGGTAACATCCTGATATCACTGATGGCAAAACTTCATTTGATTATGAAGAAATCAAGATTTCATTTGAGACTTCAAAAAAAAAGTTTCTCATCAGCAATGGGTTTTATGGCCTGCTTGTGTGTGCTCATGGGATCAGAAATCTGCTTTGTCTTTTCAGTAATGATGAGGAAAGGCCCTGACTGATTTAGACATGCCTTCATCTTGGTTCAACACTATCAGTGAAAATGAAGATCTAATGTATCAAATATTTGGAGGAGGCAAGGGATGCCAAACACCACCAAACTGTGCTGCTGAATTCCATTAGTTTTGTGACCTCTTACAAAATAACAATTCTGGTAGTAAATCTGCAGTACAGTGAAGGGAAAGAGCAAGTAGATGGAATAGGGTGGGGGAGAGAATGAGCATAAGCCAGAAGGGAGAGAAGAGAGGGAAAAGCAGAGTGTGAAACTAAAGGCATCGAAAGCCTTTGGGGTATAGAAAAGGACACTTTTTGGGGAGGAAAGGAATTTTTTTTAGCACTATAAAAAAGTAAAACTAGGAGGAACAAAAAAAATATGATTAAATCACAGGATAATGTTTCCTGTGATAAAGTAGGCAGAAGGGAAGATTTCTGAGGAGAGATATCAAAGGATAAAATGCAGCTACTACACATAAATTGCCATTGCCTCTGAGTTAAAATGTTGCATCTGAGCATAAGAAATAAGTGCAGATGTTATACCCAAGACAGTCAGATTTCTATACATCCTCTGTTATAGACCTTGATTGATTCATTTTACCTGAAAATATTTGAAAGGAATTACAGCACTGAAAATGAGAAATGCTTGAGGATAATTTTTATATGTAGACATTTATTGGTTAATATATTACTTGGGAATGCATCTGCTCTTTGCACAAAAAGGAATGGAGTTCTTTCTTGTAAATGTGATGGATAAAATCCTAATAACTTAATACCAATTTAAAAGCCCTGTCTTCCACATTCATGTGCAAAAACTGTATTTCACATTGTTACCATCTTTTTATATGGATTTAAAAAATAAAAGCTTCACTGGAAGCACTACATTTATTTCAGCTATTATTAGAAAATTACCTCTGTATTTCAGATGTGAAACTGAGTTTAGAGAAAATCTGGCTTGGGTTAAATGCAAATAGAAGTCAAAGTTCTCTGTTCCATGAGATTAAAACAATGCTTGAAAACACTCAACTTCTCTTTCTTGGTGAATCAGCCATACATCTATCAAATATACAGAACATCTACTAATATCAAAGCATAGTCTGACAATGGCTTCTCAGACTCTGGAGTTGAGAGGAAAAGATTTTACATTGACATTTGCATTACAACTACTTGAAATAACCACTTCTTCTTTGTGCTATTGAGAATTAATAAGTTCTCATTGGCTTGCATCATAGATATTTCTTCTTTTAGATTTGTGAGTCAAAGACAAACCAAAGGACATCCAAAAATAATAAATAAACTTTATAAGCTGGTTTTATGGCTGCTTTTTTTCATATGCAAAGTGGCTTTCACTCTTTGTTTCTTGCATGGATTTTTTTTCAATGGAGTCACACCTATGAATACGATACTATAATTGTTTTTGCTTATTATTTGTCCTAATGAAAGGCTACTGGCCTAAATGTTCTTTTAGAGATTTAGCTTTCTGGCTTGTAAGTGTGAGGAAAAGGCACTGCAGACACATGATTGAAGAACATCTACCAAAATCCTCTGAGCCTGGAACAACTCATCATTCATGGCACTAGCAATAAAAAAAGTCAAAAAAGACACTGAGAAGAAATTGAAGCATTTACAAGCTTAAATTTTGGAAATACCAGAAACTACTGGAAAAGAAGGCAAGAACACTTCAGTGTACATCTGGAAGCAGTAAGTGTTATTTAAAAGCAAGTCTATCAGGAGGAGGTTTTCCTTCTGAAAATAGCAAGTGCTGATGCATTTGGCATATTTAACACTTCACAGCAATCCAAGAAAAGGAGGATATTCATGAAGCTGTTACAAAGAATGAGGAATATTGCATTCTAAATAAAAATGAAGCATATCAAATGGTCCTGAATGTTTAAAAGTATCTTTTAATTTACGAGATTGGAGTGACAATTTTATCTGCTAGAGATGTATGATAAAGCATGGCATTAGCCTGCCATAGGGTGGGATCTATTGAAGACTTTTAGATTTTAAAAAAAAATTAAAACCCTTCAAAATTTGAAAAGCCACTGGTTTTCAACAGAAATTGGAGCAAATAATACAGAAATAGACTCTTGGGTGGGGCAGACTCCAGATCAGGCAATTTAGAATCTGCCAAGAAACTAGTACTGGACTAGTTGGACTGGACAGTGCTTTGGAACTTTAGATATTACCAAGAGCTGGAAATAGCATAAGACAAAGGTATTAGAGAAAAAACATACGTAGCTTGAATTCCTGAGCAAGGAATAACAACACAAATAAAGCAGATGGAAGAAGCTGAACATTAAGCCAAAGCTTGTATTAATTTGTCTTCAAGTGCCAGGGGTCTGAAGCATGAACAAACTGCATGTTGCTGCCTTGGATGATTGTTTTCTTTAGAATAAAAACACACTCAGCAAAAGATGGTGTGTGCAGAAGAAAGAATAAACATGAGAGCAAATAGGACATATTACCTTCAGTTTGGTATATATGCACAGCTCCTAGTATTTCTAGGAATTGTGCTGCAACTTTAAGATAAAAACAGCAGGTTGCAGAAAGATAAAGGGGTAAAATTACAGGTTTATGAAAGTGATTTTTTCCCTGTTTAAAATATGTGCTTCTAGAAATAAATAATAAACCAGGAAAACCTTAGACTATTTTCCTATTTTTAGATGGCACTACTAAAGATATTTCAGCAGAAGAGCTGACTATGCATTAAGAACCTTTTTAGCTAGACTTCATTACCCAATACAGTGATATGTGACAGTGGGACACAATTTACAGGACATACATTTGAGCAGAATACAGTGAAGCCTAGATTTAGATATGAGACTACTAGTTCCTCATCAGTCCTCACTTACTGAGCGCAGAGTATGTACAAAAGCTTGCTGAACTCTTTGAACTTTCCTAGCTAGAATTAAAATGACCTTCAGTTAACCTAGCATATATCACTTCTAAAGTGAGTTAGGCTAAACTGAATTAGGGTCATTTTTAATTCTGAAGAAAAATAGATATTGAGGCATTTAATATAGCTTAGTCTACTTTAAATTAACAGTTGTAGTTAACTTGGAGATCTCTGTAGAAAAGACCTAAAAAGATAAATTAAAAATGCCAATATTTTTGTTTTGTTGTTTTTAATCTTCTTAATTCTGTAGATGGTGATTCAGTCTTAATATACAGCAAGAACAAACATTAGAAGGGTAAACATGCAAATAATTAAGTCAACTACCCTGAAAGTGGCTTAGTATATAGTTTTTTAAACTATATATGCATTGCATTGCTATGCATTTTTTAATAACTTTGACAAGTAGTATTTCTGTTCAAATCTGTGGGAGTAAACTAGAATCAAATGTCATAAGTGTATACCATCAACTTTGACCTATGTTTCATTCCTTCTATAGCTCACATGCAGCAATACAAATATGTTGCTAAACTACCAAAAATACAAGAAAAAATATGCAATTTTTTTGTTTTTCTCTACTCAATATTTACGAAATCAACTTTTTAGAAGTGCAGCAAATGAAGATAATATAAAATATCTTACAAGGAATTTTTTTTCAAATGAGCTGATGGCAGCCAGATACCCACAAAAAAATCACAAAGGCAGTTACAGAGACAAGTCAGTATGAATTTTCCATAACAATAATTAGCAATTTCTTCTGAATCACAAATTTACAGAAGCATCTTCTACAAATATGGAATAGTCTGCAGAACAATTATAAGCAACTGAAAAAAGTGCTGCTTGGCTGATAGCAAGACACTACACCCACTCAGCCAAATGATCATAGGAGATAAAGGCCAAGAACTGAGCAGCTGGACTTGCCCATTAAGGCAGTCTGTATCTTATCTCTGAAAAAAACATGTCTATTCTGCAGGACATTGGTCTCAACACAGCACCTGTCACCTCCTGTGAACTAATATGTAGCCACTATCCATAGAAAATTTGATCAAATGCTCTCTTGTCAGGGGGCAATATTGACAGCAAAAGCATAGAACCTGTTTTGTTAAATTAGGTCTAAAACATCAGAAAAGACCCCACCTTGCAACTTTATGGCTCTCAAGAGGCTTGTGGTGAACTGTAGTTAAAAATCAATAAGGAAATATATGAACTCTTTGCTTTTACCTTTACATGAGGGTTTTTTACCAGTGGCTATCCTGGGAAATACTTGGGAAACATCTAATGCCAAGAAGAGAAGGGTAGCCGTGGTGAAGTGTTGGCTGCTGATGTAAACTTCCTTTGGAACCTTTTGCTTTAAGTCTACCTAGTGACACTCAAGGAAGCCCAAGCTGCTCTTAATTAAGACTCCCTCCAAACTAAAATGTCCCTCAAAATTGTAACATTCACACAGTGCCAAACACTTTCCTGAGGCTCCAGATTCCTTTTGGATTCACAGTTGAAGGGCATCAGAGAACATTTTTCAGGAGATCTGGCAGAGAAAGTTCTTGGCCAAGTTGGTTTAGTTTCATCATGGATTCAGGAGCTGGTAATCTCAGATATTGTAGAAACATGATGTAAGTCCTTTCACTCCTCTCAGAGTGGGTGGGTCCTCAACTGGAATGAATTTGGCATCAGTGGATTCAGCCTTCCCTGCAGAAGGATGTAGTTTATTGCTGTCTGCATAGCTAGTACAGGGAGCAGAGGAAATTGCTGTACTCCTGCTTTCATCCATTCCCTTAGCACATCTACGTGACATAATTGATATATTCTTGGCAGGTCTGAAATTATGCTGCAGTGATGAATATTCCTGTTTCTGGGTCAGAAGCTGTAAAATTTGGAAAATATCTTCCATATTCACAAAGAAATACATATGCTTCTTGGCACGTTAGCAACCTGCTAGAAAAGCATCCCACACTGGCAGAACAGGGGTTAGCTGAGAGCAGGAAATGTGCCAGTAGCCTGGAACAACCCAAAAGGTAAACAAAGAGTTAAACGCCAAATATATCAGTCTGTTTGGGAGTAGAGAAAGAGGCTGCCAGGGGTATTCAAAGATGCAGGAATGTGGGATTTTGGGAAGAGCAGCCTAATTTGGTATTCAAACCCTGCAGTTTACAGGCACTGCTGCAATGGTAAGGCAGGCTGGCCACAGAAAGAGAATCACAACTAAGGCAGGTACATATTCATAATCCAAGCAGAGCTTACATTCTCAAGGTAAGGATGATCAGTGTGGGTGGGCTAAACCATCAATCTGTATATGCCAAGCCCTTGCAATGCAGACACACCTCAAATGCGAGAGAAGAAAATGAAGACGCATAATGATTTAAATTTAGTGACTTGTTTCAAATGTGTATTGAAAACAACTGCTGTAGTTGCTACAGAAATGCCGCTATCTCATCTAGAAATCAGAATGATTATGGAGTGAAATGATATGTGGCTCCAGAAGTAATTACCATGTGAACAGGTGATTTCTACTAAAAGCACATGAGAGTCTTTGGTCTAGCACAAATTTATCTTTTCTGTCCTGAAATGACCCTCTTGTTTTAGTTCTAAGTCTATATACAGTAAAATATGTGAGTTTCATTAGGGAACTATATATCTGATACAGAGCTTTAGCCTTTTATCAGAGTAAAGGACTGGTCTTGCTAGGATATTCCTAACTGATAGTTCCCAACAATATGTAAAAAAAATGGATGAAAACCTGCTGAGAGTCACTGAAACAACATCATCAAATGCGTATAGTTCTAAAACTGCTGAGTTGACTTCCTTAGAATATATTTTTTTAAATCTCATATAGATCACCAAAGCAAATGAAATTTGAATTTTTAGATTGCACCTTTAGCGAAATATTTTAACCTACTCAAACAGAACATTTTTCATATTTGTATTACTTGATTTTTTAACCCATTGTGTTGAAAGAAGACAAACTACTTGTATGTAAGCAGTGATATGAGGCATTTTAGCATAAAAGGATTTTATATAAGAAAATTAAGGCAACTAAAGATTAGGGCTAAAGATCAGAGTTGACAGTCTAAATGCCAAGTAATTGTATACACATAATATCATAATCAGTGATACATTTTGTAATTAATCAATGAATATTAACTTGTCAATATAGCATAAGTTGTGTGAGTAGTGTGAATGTGAATATAAACGTGCAGCCCTAACTCCTTATTTCTGTTATCTTCGCCTAGGTGTGTAATACTAGGACCATGGAAATGGTTCATTTAATGTTTCCTAGCACTGTTGACTTACGTTTGTTACGTTCCTGATAAAGAGTGTTTGGATAAAATCATTTCTGCAAATCCATCGTGTGCATTCAGAGCATGTGGCTATTTGAGAACCAGTGTCATTGCATTGGTGCACACATACATATGTATATGGTGCTGGACATGTATATGTAGGATTTTGCTGGAGTACATGCAATGACCAGCTGATCCTTGTCCAAGACCCAAAAGGCAGCAATGTCTATTGGCCGTTGGTGGATCCCCACATATGCAGCCTTTGCATCATAATTTGCTAGCAAAGGGATGAGCTGTAATGCCAGGAATATGCTAAAGATGCTGCAGCATATCTCATTTGTTAGCAATGCCACTGCTGTCTTCTCAAGGATATCAAAATGCCTGTCAGCACCTGGATGAAAATCAGCTGACTCAGACTCAATCTGGCCAAAATGAATATTATGATGGCTGGAGCGGGGAAAACGTTTAAAATTGGGATAAGATCTTTACCTATCTGAGATAGCATCTTCAGATATTTATTGAAATACTACAGCACCTCAGAGTTCTATTTTTTGTCCTTGTAAGAGTGATCAAGATGACAGATGACAAAAGTACACTCTCCTTTTCCCATGCTCAATTTTTCCTCCTGGTGCAGATCTGGCCATTGCAATCTACATGCCTTTCCTTAGCAGAGTGACTTACTGGTAACTCACTGAACCTCTTTTTAAGTGCGTAAAGAACACACAGATTCCAGCTTTGGCAAAATGAGACAGCCCTCTTCAATAGTAACAGCTTCACTGCCCCCAATGGTTTGCAGGTTATTTCCTCACTATGTCTAAGACTTGTTTCTGATCTTCAAAGCAATAGACACCCAGCTTCCTCAGAGACTGATTCTTTAATCACAGAAACACAGGTACTCCCCTGAAGTATGCACTATCACTCAGCTCAGGATAATGCAAGTGAAAAGGTGAAGAAAATCAGGAGAAGGTCTCTTAAAGTGCAAAAGTCATTGACCGAACCTCAACCTACAAAATATGAAGATAATTCAGGTAAGTGTTCCCAAAACTTTGCAGCCATATAATCCAGGCAGCTTCTACAACTGTCAAGGTAGAGCTCACACTGGCTAGATATGCCCAGTGTTCCTATGCAATGGACTCCACTGCACAGGCTCAGGAAACTGGAAATTTCCTAGGAGTATCTACTTTAGTGTGCATTACTGTATGTGTATATAATCCTGTCGTAGAGTAAGGTAACTCAGTACTAGGCCATAACAGTGTGTGCTTCACCAGCAGGCAGACCATGATGTTGGGAGATGCTTTTGATAGCCCCTGTGAAGGATGGTAGCCAGAACAATTCCTGCAGCCTTGGGGAAAGAATGCTGCCAGAAGATGCTGGGTATCACATACACTGTCCTGGCAGAATACATGCAATTTGTGATCCATAAGATTAGCACTTCTGCTCTCCACTCTCCCCACTTTAAAGCACATAAAATAGAGCCTTTTTTTTTTTTTTATAAGCATTTCCTTCCAGAGCTAAAACACTCAAAGTGTTTCACAAGATAAATATATAAAGAGAGCTATCATCAACTTGAAAGTCACAATACCGCTTGAAAAATGTGTAGCTGTAGCTATTTATGATGGGTGGCAGCAAAAGGGGGGGAGGAAAAAAAATCTTTCCTGGCAGCCCGCTTACTTTCTACGTTTTTTTCTATAGTCTGGTGAGCCGTGTAAAAACAGTCACTGAACAGGCGGCAAGTGCGAGTTTCCTCCCGTCCGCCGCCGGAGTGCAGGCCCGGGCGGGTGTCCTCGAGGATGCTCGGGGCGGGCGCAGCCGCAGGGCCGCGGCCCGCGCGGCCTCCCGGGGTC
>VZRL01003197.1:4378220-4454335 GCA_013397895.1 Origma solitaria
GGGAGGGTTTCCATCCCGCTGCGGGGAATGTAGGTCAGAAACTCGTGTGCTCGCCCGGATCGTGCAGCCCCAGTGACCCCGCGGCCTTGCCCGCGCCCCGCGGCGCAGCCCCAGCCCTGCGGCGTGTTTACATCGCTCGGGAGCGCGCTGCGAGAGCCCTCGGTACAGCGTTGCTCTCCTGAGCCCTGGGTAAAATGGAAGACAAAAGCATTGATCTGAACTCGTCATGGCAGGGAGCTTTCTGCTGGTGTTTCTCTTCGTTTGTTTGCTTTTATTGCTTTGTTGGGGTTTTTTTCCCCTCTAAGTATTTCAGTGTAACTTTAAACAATATAAAGCCGATTCAGTTGTTGGGGAAAAAAAATGGACTTTTTTTTTCTTGTAAGTTGACTTCCTTACTTTGCGTCTAGTGAAAAACTTTGGGTATGTTTGTGATGGATAAGGGGAAAGACAAGACGTAGAGAGCAGGCAGTTGTGCAAGCTCAGTGTTGTGACAATACCCTTTGTTACTGGAAAGTCCTAGGCTATTAAAATGGAAAAGAACTTTAAATGTCGAAGTTAGGGGGTTTTGTTGTATGGGTTTTTTTATTTTTTTTTTTTACCTTTAGTTTGTTTACTTTTTGTGTATTTACTGTTGAGGTCTGGGGTGGAACTAGGAAACCCGATTTGCATAGGCTGGGTTCTGCCCACACAGCATTCCTTTGGCTTCCCAGGGACCTGCAATGGGTGCTTCCAGCTGTGGGACCAGGGGCTCTGCTTGACCTGCCCAGTTCTGATGGTTGGTTTCACCTTTCAATTCTGCAGTCTTATCTCACTATTATTACAGACTTCACAATCCAAATATGTTATGAGTGCTTGACCATTATTGTTTAGTGGTTTTATTTTTTGGTTGAGTGCATTAATTTTGATAGGAAGTATTTTAGCCTAACTAAAAAGATCTGTGTGGAGAGAGAGTGGATTGTTTGAAATACTTCAGATGACAAAACACTACATTTAGTATTTCATGGTGACTGTACTGCTATTAGTTTGTGCAATTAAATAACACTACAACACACAGTGTTTACTTCCATTTTAATGAATTCTGGTATTACAAAATACAGTAATTTTTTAAGTTGCAGAAGGAGTTTCCGTCAAAACCTCCCTCTCTCCCTTTGTTAGAGTTTTAGAATGAAATGTTGCTAGAGCCATCAAGCTCAGATGTTTAATTACTCAGTTTATTTTGCAGCAAAAAGCTCTGTAATGATACAACTCCTGTAACTGGGAGAAAAAATTGGTCATCATTGACATAATGCTGGGAAAGAACAAGATTCACTTACTATGGAAGATCAATAATATATGAACACTATACAACTAATAAATTATTAGAAACAATGCTTGGTTTACTGTCAGTGAATGTTGATTCTAATCTATCCATATAATACATGCCAACTAAACCTAAAGAAATACAAAATTTGATGGAGCTTTAATATTTCTGAATTATTTATTTGCATTGTTGAACCAGTTTTCTAGTTTTGCATGTTAAGTGTTCTCAGTAGCATGTATTCCAGACTACAGGACACTGAAATGAAGCTGTTTGAAGGGGTAACAGAAGAATATCCAGGTTTGAATTCTAAAGGTGATGTTATGCCCTTGATCCATGCATGGAGCTTATGGTTTTGTGTGGATCAAGGACATGCTAAGGTCCCTGAAAGAACAAAGAAGGGCAACGCAGCTTCCCCTGATAACTATACTTACTAGTTCATGAAGTGTAATTTGAGACCTCTTTCACTGTCTATGGTCAGCACAGTAAGTGCTGTTCACCTAACTATGGCCCTTATATTCTTCTCGTTTATTGTAGTTTTCCATGTATATTTAAATATCTTTAGCACTTGTTACTTCACTTAGGCTGTGAAGTGGAATAAAACCACGTGTATGTGAATACCAGTAGTAGATGAAAGCAAACGTTTTGGAGTATTTCTGGGCTGAAGTTGCAGGTGAATGAAATCTGAATGCTGGGGGTTTCTTAAGCTTGATCACCAAAAGAGTGAATCAGGCTTGTGTAGCAGGGAGGGCAAGATACATGTGTGTTTATGCAGAAGATGGAAAACTCCAGTGTAGTCTGTTAGGGTTTTATTTCTATGGCCTTCTGTTCCAGGTATTCTTAATATGTGTTGGATTTCGATTTGGAGGACAAAAATTAAGTTATCCCTTAGTAATAAGGAGCTTAAGCATTCTGCACCCATTTTAAACTTCATCTGTTTAAATGCCTTCATGGTTTTCTACAGGCCACAGCAACCTACAAATTCTGAAGGCCTTTTAGAACAATAATATAAGTATCTTTATTTGAAATCTTGTGAGATGTATTATTAGTTGCCATAAAAGTTAATGTGTTTGATTCCTCATCCTCATATTAATTTAATAATTCTCTTCATTATTTTGGGGGGTTTTTTCAGCCCCTCAATTTACAGTAGTTGAGAACTTTTGCAACCTAGAAGTTAAAAATGTCAACATGTAGTAAATTACTTTTTTTAAAAAGCCACAGGGTGTCTTCCTTAAGTTTTTGCAATTAATGGAGGAAAACGTTAGCTATATTATTATTCATTATCTTGGAATAATTTATTAAAGTAGCATGAAACATAAATACAATGTCTGAGGTTTAAAAAAGGTCACATAACTTTTTAATTCATTAAGTGAATCTCTTACTTTCAAAATAAAAATTGATTTTGCATGAAACAGGAATGTTTTAACTTTACTAGGACTACTTTCTAAAGTAGAATGAATGTCAGCCCTGCAAAATTTGTGTAGTTTGTAGAAAGTTTTGTATGTGTTTTACTTCAGATAAGACAATAATATAGATTTTTCAAGTAATTATGATGTATGGCTCTGAATTATTGCCCTGTTAGATATGCAAAGGATTGTCATAAATGACAGCAAGAAATTTGGCTATGAATTAATAGTAATCTCACTCGGCGTTTTATTTGTGGATTTTGTTGGGTTATTTTGTTTCACCTATTGTCTATTCCTCCCTCCCACCCCTCCCATTCTCCCTCTCCCCGCACATTCAAGAATACTTAGTTGCAATTTTGTCCATTTCTTTGCAACCACCAAACTGGATTAGAGACCAGGTGATTAGAATACCTTCTTTAGGGACTGGAAGATTTGTGTATTTTCTCTTCTTCCAATAGCCAAGCATGGGCTTGGCTTCTGGGTTTTATTTGCTGAGATTCAGGTGGTCTTTGCTGCTTTTTCTGTGGCAGTATATGGTAGCAAATGGCTCTTAAAATGTATTTTAAAAGTAAGCAATACATGATTTTCAAAGCATAATTCTGTACACATATCTTCTTACCTGGTAGTCAGATCTCTGGCTTTATTTAATCCATCATGATTTTACTAACTTGGACTTCTGTGGTCTTTAAATAGCCAAGTACAGCATGTGTGATGTGTATTCTGCATGTGAGTTTTATGTTCATTCACTCCTCCTTCTCCTCAAAGTGTTCCCTACAGTGTCTTCATTATGACAGAGTTCCCATTATAGTCAATTCTTTGCTTTTTAACTCTTATAATTATTCTTGAAGTAGTGCTCCTTTTGAAGTGTGCTTGACAGGAAGATGCAGCCTTCTACTTTTCCTTTTTCCAGTAGATTTGAACATCCTCTGGGTACATTTCTTAAGAACTGAGGGGTTTTTTTCTTATTTTTCATGTGCATTCAGTGCTTGGTCATTTTGTTGCATTTTCTCATTGAAGACCAAAAGAGACCACAAGTTTATTTCTTGTAAAGACTAGATGGGGCAAGGCTCTATCACTGCTGAGCTTGATTAGATTAAAATTGGTGAAGTAGAGGTGAAAAGTACTGTATCCATTGCTATCCCAAGGTAGCTGATTCCCTGTCACTTTTCCAGAGACTCTTGTTTGAGTGTTTTTGACCAGAGTATAGTTTTACTCAACAGATAGTGTCTTTTTTCTTTTGCTCATTGTGTTTAGCTTTCTGATTTTGAAATTGGTAGCTTTTGGAGCCTTGTTCTTGGATTAAAGCATCAGCTAAAATATGCATTATATAAAGAGTAATTAACAATATATACTGCAGTGGTGTTGAAATAGTCTGCATGAGTAACATCTCTAAATAATGTATGTAAACCTTCTTTCCCACTATTTTGGGGTTGTATCATCTATTAATCAGATAGGTTTCAGCAACAAGGAGCTCCATCATCTGAAAATAAGAAATAGTTGTAATTTCTTGCTGAAGAAATATCTGAAAATTCCTGTGCTGCAATCACCAACATAAGACTATCAGTATGCACCATGTGAGAAGAAGCACCATCTGAAAATTCAGCTTTAATTAAAAACAAAATGCTTATTCACAGATTGGCCTAGCAAAGAGAGAGGTTATCACTCATTAAAGATAGCCACATGGTAGCATAACAAAAGGTCAGAAGGACCTCCAAGTGATAAATTGGTTTGTTTTTAGCTGTTGTGGTTAGGCCTTTATTACAGGCTCAGACTACTTTAAAGACTGGGTATTTTAAATTACTTGGCATCCCCTTGTCGCTGGGTTTGTCTAGTGTTTGTTCATTTACCCATATATCCACATTTGTAGAACTGACACAATCAAAAGTAATGTCATGAATAATGCTGGGATTTCTCATATTTTTTTCAAGTCACTTTGTTCCTTAGCCTAATTAAGGCTATGCTGTGCTGCAAAAATGAAACCTCTCATTGGTACGGGAGCAGAAAGTAAGGATGCAGCAGTGCAGGTTATGGTGTGGAGCGGAGGGCTCTGCTCCCCTCCAGCCCAGGCTGGCAGGGAGCCTTCTGCAGGTAGTTAAAGTTCTTCCGGAGCTGACACATCCCTCCTTTGGACAGAGCTCCTTTGGAAAGGCTTTTGAATGGCTGTCAGATTTTGTGTTTCGCCTGCATCCTTACTAAACACCATAAAGGACTTGTTTGTCCAGAAAGTTTTTTTTCTAAACTACAGCAGTTGCTTTAATAAAGAATATTGTTTCTGGGATATAGCAGGTGAGTTTCAGATCAGATCTGAGTAGACTGGATGGTTTGGGTTCTTTTTGAATCAGTGCTTCTGGCATTTAAGCTTGCAAAGTTTTCAGTGTTAGGAACCTTGAGTCAGTGGCGATTTTTTTTTTATAAACTTGTGAAATTTTGGGCTAGAACTTGGTAAAAAGTCTGTCTTGCAGTGCTGCTCTCAAACTTTGTCTTTGTTTCAGGTGCGAGGTGCTCTTTCATAAGCATTTCTTCCAGTTGCAGTTCTGCTTTTCTATCCCCCTCCACTTGTTTTCCTGCTTCTGTGCCCTCAAGTGTGCTGGAGCAACTATTTATGAGACAACAAGGTGAACTGAATTTGAGATTGATCTAGGTTAAAAATAACCCTACAGAAAAGGGAAAGCAGAAGGGACTTTAGTTAACCTGGATTTGGCTTCCTGATCCAGTTCACTGCAGCTACACAAGCCATTGTACCAGTGCAGGTGGGATATGGCACAGGGAAGAGAGTGGCTAGCAGGTACTAAATAGGAGCTGCCTGACCTACTGCTGTTGCCAAAAGGAGAGCTGTGGTTTCAGGCTGTACTGCAAGTATTTTCCTACCATAAGCAGTTTCTAGGCAGTGAGGTAGAAATGCTTCCTGGGAAGTGGGAAAGAGAACAAAGTAGCAGTGGAGCTCTGAGGAGGTAAGTGAATGTGTTGTCTTAGAGTTGCAAAACTAGAATGTTTCCTTTTTTTTTTCCTTCCCCTGCAATGGATGGGAAAGAATTACACACATTTTATTTCTTTGTGTTATCCTGATGTTCAGAAGGGCTTGTCATGAGCTAGGACCCCATTTTGTTTGTACAAACACAACATAATTTTTTCTCTGAAACCCACGTGTTCTGTTTTGGGAAATAAGGTGAATACTGACAGAAAATGAAAGTGAGACTCTTAGTTTGTGTAGCAGAAGAATTGGGATACAGCAGTTTAGAGGGTATGCTCTGCAGGGAGCTGAAGAACATACAGCCCTGCCTGTGGTGTTGGAATCAGCAGCAGTAAACAAGAGTCTCTTCAGGGCTTGTTTGAGCCTCTCTTTGGCGTCTCCCTTGCTGTTTCTTCCGCATCTCAGCAGAACCACGTCCGCTAAGAGTAAGGTTTCACAAAACAGCTGAGCCCATCTGGTGACTCGCACTGGTGAAAAATAAGGTTTTATTCCTAGAGCCTTCATGGGTCACAATTCAAGTGTTTCTCCAACCCATTGTTAAGCTCTTTTACATAGGCAGAAAACATAGGCAGGTTTTATCTCTTTGGGTTATCCATAATTATTTTTGCACATCAAATCAGTTCACTGAGGTGTCAGATGGCAAGAGACAGATTCAAAGGAAGCGCTGAAAGCACCATTGGCAATGAAATGGTTAGATGGCAAGAAAAAGGAGTCTATTTTTTTAGCACTGAGCTCTTTAAAACCTCACCCTGCTAACTTTTTGGGAAAAGGATTACTCCAAACTACCACTTTCCCATCTACATTTGTTCATATAACCAATTACTTCAAGACTCCAAGTTTTTGGTGAGAGGTGTTAGCGCCTAGCAGTTGGATATCTAAAGCTATATGAAGATAGAGAAAAATAGAGCAAAACATTGCTTGTTTCTGTCTCTACACTTACCATATGGATTTTTAAGACAATAACATTTCAGAAGAGGATTCTTTTTGTTTAAGTTTTTTAATTTTGCATTTAGCTTCTTTTTTTCTTCTTTTTTTTTTTTTTTAGTTCGATATTTAAACTAAGAAATGTAGCAAAGTTTTTATTTCCTGCATTAAATTATTTTTTGCTTTTCCCTGCCCAGAAGGTTATAGATGTAGCAAGGGTTAGGCTAACTTCTTAATATTTTTGCTATGCAGTAAAGGTGTGGAAACACACCTTGGTGTTTCTGTGGGGGTTTTTAAATCCACAACTTTTGTGACTTCAGAATAAACAACCAGTTTCTCTACATTGGGATGTTGTCTGTCTGTAGTTCTGAGCAATAATTTTGAGGGTTTTAGAAATGCTTTTCAGAAAATCAGGGAGGCATATAAATACACTCTGCATATAAGAGCTAAACAGGCGTCCAGATTCTGAGAAAGCAAAAATCTTTTCTATGACATAGTTGTTCTCTACCAGAGAAAGCCTGATGAGCATTTTGAGCCAAATTCTCCCATTAGGAAGGGCAGAGAGGAGCTGTTCTGCTTGCACTGACCCTTTTCTCTAGAGAGATATAGTATTTCTGTGATAGACTAACACTAAAGTAGCAAATTATCTTACCTGTGATATTAAAACAAGATACATAGGAAATCTCCCTTTAAAATGTTGCTAGGTGAATGAATATCTAAACTGTTGGGTGATTTGTAAATGTGATTGTTAGTTTGTTATTGGTGTGCCTCTTGTTAACTTGTATCCTTTTGCTAAACTACTGTAATATTTAAACAGACGACATCAGGAACTTCTTGTTTCTTTTATTTCATTCAGGTTAAGTTGCTTTCAGGAAGTGTGTACTCATTCACATACTGCACTTGTTGCTAGCACTTGTCTGTAAACCCACAGACGTCCACAGCTGCCATGTGGCTCAAGAAATTAAAACAAAGGAAAGTGCATTTTTGGCACAAAGATGGAAGGTTGAAAGATAAAAAAGACTCTTACTTTGCCTGTGCCCAGAATCAGTTTGCTTTTCCCTCTCACAAAATGACATAATTAAGGGTGTATGTACTCTGCTACTTCAGTAGGTGCATTGTTACAGTAATTAAGGTTAGTTTTGATTACTGTAACATTAGGCAGTTTGAAATTCTTTGTCTTGTAGCAAGTAGCAGTAACAGTTTTATTGTGTATGTAAATTCTGATTGTTAAGCATTTGATAATCTTGCCTTACATTGCACAGGGTGAAAATGTGATTTAACTATACTGAAGTCTATCATTAGGATGAAGTTTTTAATGCAAATTACCTGTATTCAAGCATTTTGTTAACTGTTCCATAGATTAATGTGGAGGATGGAGTTTTTGATCAGGGCTTCTCATTGAGAAACAGGGTAGGTGGTGAGAAAGAGGAAAAGCATTGCATAGCTAAAATCATGCCAAGCCCATTTGAAAGATCATGATATTTCCCTCTAACAGGTGTCATGATGAAAGGACATATGTTTTGATTGACTTGTTGAGGACTGTTTTATATTGGGCAGTTTTGCAAAATTCAATGCCTCGGCTGTATGTTTGTGTCTTTTGAAAACTTGTGTAGTGAGAAGCAGCGGGGTCTTGTTGAAATCTAGAGTTATGCACACCTTGTAAATCCCAGCACTGGTCCTCTGCTTTGGGAACTATAAGTTAAGCATTCTAAAGCAGTAGACTGCAACAGTGCATCCCATGTTCAAGCTGGATTCTCTCCTTTTGCTGAAAAATTGGCATTGTAGTGTTTATGTGTTTATGTGTAGTGTTTATGTGAACTGAACTTCAAAGAGAAATGAGGTGCTAGGTCTTTTAGCTTAATTTAATGGCCTGTATGAATATCATATTGCAAAACAAGCAAGTTTTGAAATTTGTTTAAGTCTACAGCAACTTCGTGGGATGTGGAATTGCCTGGGAGCTTGAGGGTGTGTAGTGCTTTGTAGTGGTTCTTAGGGTGTTTCCTGGTTCTTTTGCAAATTAGCAATTTTTTGCCTTTGAATTTATTGAGGATAAATGATCAGATGCAAAACTGACACTAAACAAAATTAGCCTCAGTTTTTCACACAGATTGCACTAATACCCCAGAAAGTTCAATTTCTATCTAAATTTGATCTATTGTTTTGACATGCTTTCTGCCAAAAAGATTGCTCTCTTGATACTGCCTACGTCATCATCCAACGGTTCATTTAATATTCAAATGCAGACCTTATTTCATTTGCATATTAACTTAGGTTTTTTTATATTTATCTCCAAGGTAGGACGTTCTTGAACTTTCAGTGAATGTGTTCAGAGTTTGGGTATTTCAATTTCAAGTTTCATTGTTAAGCAGCACTTACTACCATGTGTTGCTGATGAGCATCAAACACCTTCCATCTCAGGTGAACACTCAGGAAAAGGTTGGCAAGGATGGAATGATGTCCATGTGAAGAGTTATTATGTAATTACTATGTAAGTGACAACTCTTATCTAGAATAGCTAGAGGGCATGATCTGTAAAACTGTGTGTGGCATGGGGAGTGAGGAATGTCCTACACTTGCTTTTTTCTTGCTTTTTTTTAAGTAGCTGCTTTGAGTTGTTGTTTCTATTGGCTTTGCCCTTAGGAACAGATACTAATTGATTCCTAATAAAACATTAGAGCCCTCCTTGAGAATGAGAAACTACAGAAGATGAGGATGGATAAAAAACAGGCAACAGCTGGTAAAAGAAGGAATGTGTGTTGAGAAATGTAAAAACAGGGAGCCAAAGGGAGCTCTAAGGAGAGTATGGTTTGGGTCTTACTCCCATCCCAGAAAAGGGAGCTGATGAATGCTGGCCAGAGATGCTCTGCCTGAGGAGGTCAAAGAAAATACCCCAGGTGTTGGGGACATCCTGAAATGCTTCTTCCACCTGGTTGCAACTTGGTCAGAGCAGTGGAGTCTCTGATGAAGAGATCCTGCATTGTGTAGGCCCTCAGAGGGGAAATGTATAAATGTAAAGGTGAGCCAAGGACATCTTAATAAAAAGTTTTGGAGAAGCTGAAGTAGAGGTTGCCATTAGTCCTACTTGGGCCATGGAACACATACGTTACACCTTATCCCAGAGGGAACTAACTTTCAGGACCCCAGGAAAAGCATTATGGATGTGCTCATATCTTTAATGTATTTTTCCTGGCTGGGCTCTGGATGTAGCCCAAAGTACAAGCTGATCCACCTGGCATGGTGCCTCTTCTGATGGTAGGAGATCCTGTCCCCTGCTGTCTAGGCAGGGCAAATGGTGAGAAAGTGAAGTATGAGGCCATAATGGAATTTTCCAATATGAGGTGTGAAGGTGAACAGGATGCCATGAAGCCTACTGAAATACTGCATGGGGAAGACGTCTATCTCATGGGACAACAATCTTCTGCTGGTGTTACACCTGCCTCAGTCTTGTAGTCGAGCTCAGCTCTTGCTACAGAGGTAGCAGAGAGAACACCCCTGGCTACCTTCATGCCAGATTCCCAAAGCTACATTCCATGGTTTTGTTCTGCCACAGGTGTGAGCTATACTTGGCACATTGAAGAGTTTTAGCCAGGTCTTGTGGGGTTTTTTGGTGTTGGGTTTGAGTTTGTGTTTTGTTTTGGTGGGGGTTTGTTTTGTTTTGGGCTTCTTTTGGTTTTTTGTGGGTTTTGTTTGTTTGTTTTTTGGGGGTTTTTTTGTTTTTTGTTATTTTGTTGTTTGGTTTTTTGAGGGTTCTTTTGGGTTTTTTTAAATTTGTTTTAGTGTTTTTGTTTGGGGGGCATTTGGGGGGTTGGGTTTTGGGGGTTTTTTTGGGTTTTTTTGTTGTTGGTTTTAGTTTTTTATTGGTTGGTTGTTTTTAATGGATGGTGTCTCTTTAGAAACTTGCTGCTTTCAGGAGCTAAAATGGTATTATGGAGTTGCTCACTGCAGAAGAGTTGGGATTTTTGCTGGTGGTGGTTTTTGGGTTTTGTTTTGTGTTTTCTATTTTTAAGCAGATGCTTGAAACTATGCCGTTTATTAAAGAAAAACATTTGCTAAGTAATTGACAGCAGAAATACAGAACGTAATTTGGCTGAATAACTGTTGTGCTTTTCAACTTTATGACAGTGTTGTATGATGATTTGGTTGAATTTTCAAAGCAGTTATAGCTCCCGTTACTTGTTGCTGTTACTTAAGAGTGTTTTTTTCAGGACCTCTTTCAGAAGCAATTTTATAGTTTCTGGTGGGCAAGAGTTTTCAGACTAGAACCTGATTTTTGCTGGTATGATATTTTTGAAAAAACCCAAAACATGTTTGTACTGTCTGCAGCTTGAGGTTTGAGGCTATAATTATGAAACATTCTTCAACTTGCTGCTTATGGAGTACTTACATGACCAATTTTCTTTGGCAGTAAAGCTGACTTGAAAAATGCCTGCCCTTATCACCCCTGCTGCTCTGCTCATAGCTACAATTCACTGCTCCTCCTGTGCTGATACAGCTGTTCAAGGACGGCTCTGATGTCTCACCATAATGGTTAAGACCCTTGCTCCCATCTGGTTCTGCTGTTTTAACCCTTTATTTCATGGACCTATCTTAAAGCACCGCCCCACCTTGTGCTGGGTTGCAAGTGGCTTTTGTCATTGAAGAAAACACGTGCGTTTCACTGAAGGGAAGAAGAAAATGCTGCTGTTTCGTAGTGTTGGTCTCACCTTTCTCCTGTTAACCGTAGATGGTTTTTTATTTAGGGGACTCTTTGGAGCTTTCCCTTGGTCCAGAGATGCTGCTGACTGACTTTGTAATGATGTGCATCACCATGCCACTTTCAAATACAATCAGCAATAGTTGTTCCATTTTTTGCTTACAACTGAGACTAAAATAGTGTTTGTATCATTTTAGTTCTGTTAAATGTGATTACCCTCATGGACGTCAGAGCTCAATTTATTTTGACAAAGTTACCAAAAAGATCACCAACCTTCCTCCTCATATTTTTAATTGCTCCAGAATGTACTTAAGTATTTGTTAGGACAAACAAAACTGGGAGATGACTAATACATACACACTCCTTTTAGATACAAGCATGTGAGTAGGGAGTAACAGGAGGAAGAAGAGACATTCAGAACTGTGCAGCAGCACAATGAAGGATGTGAAAGAATCCGATACCAAAGTTAGCCTAAATGGTATGGCAAGGCTAGAGGTGTAAGCACTGCAAATTTAGTATGATTTTTGACAATGAAAGTGAAGGCATCTCTTGCTTTTATCTTTTCTGCAGTTGAACTGAATTTTCCACTTAATGATGAAAATACTGATTTTCTTCAGGGTGTATTTTTCATATAAAATAAAGTTCATAGCCTTACTGTCCCTTCTTTCAAAAATAACTTGTGGTAGTTCTGCCTTTCTTTGTGTGAAAATAATTCCAAACAGAAAATAGTAGTTGGCTGGTTTTCCAGTTCTATTCACAACGCTATAATTTTCTCCACCAACTAAATTGACTCATTCATTTCCACTAATACATACAAACTTACTTGTTCTGCTGCCAGTCTTGTTGTTAAGAGGACTAGCCCGAGACACAGTGGCTGAGGAAACAGAGAAGTACATGTTCAGTATGAAAAGCATGGAATTGCAAACCTTTCACATGCAGCCCCTTTGGACTTGGACACAAATTTTTCACAAAGAGAACTATCAGCCCCTGAAATAATCTCCCCAGGGAACTCCCCAACAGTAGGACACTTAAGGTTTGGCTGGACAAGGTGCTGGGCCATCTTGTTTAGGGCATGCTTTTGTCAACAAAGGTTGGACCAGGTGCTCCTTGAGATCCCTTCCAACCTGGTGTTTTATGATTCTCTGATATGTTACGGAGAAGCTGAGAAGCAGAGCAAGTCTGTTGAGCTTGAGATTGTTTGCTTGATACTTCTGCAGCACTAGAGAGGGGTTAATAAAAAGTGGCTGCAAGCTGGGAAGGAGACAATAGATAGGTACATTTTTAAGAATTAAAACCAGGAAGAGAGTTTTGATTCCTCTCAAATGGTGTGAACACAGTTGTACGGCCTCAAGAGGGTAAGAGTTATTGGAAAAACACTTTTCATTTCTTGTGGAATGTACATTTAATAATGAAAAGAAGACATTTAGTGAGTTTGGAGAAAGTGTATGCTTCAGTTGTGAAAGATGGAATATATTCAATATATGGGTGTAAGTCCCAATATTGGCAATTTGCTGAGTCAAAGTACTAGTAAAGACTAAAGAAGGGAGATGTGAGGAAATTGAGGAATATTATTATTATTCTTACTAAGAAGTATTTACTCTTAAGTCTTTGCTAATGCTAGAGGTATCACCAATAGCATTATAGCATAAAGAGTATTTTTCCTCTTCCAAAACACAGAAGTGCACTAGTGTTATGTGTTTAAAAAAAAAATAAGTATTGTTGACATGTCTCTTGATGTTCCTCCTCTTTGGGGCCCTTACTTCCTTGCTGGTAAGAGCCCAATGGATCTTTATTGCACTCCAAGGATATGACGAAACACTCGATCTCCCTATTTGTGATTGCAGCAAGAGCTATTCAATGAAAGGTAGCATTAAATTTTTTCTGGTGTTTCATCACATGGCAGAGCATATTCTCTCATGAAAGATTAAACTGCAGATGCTGTTGACATCTGTTATTGTTTGGGAGGTTCTCATTTCTTTGTGTAGTTGAAGGAGGGTTATCAGAATTACTTGCCTGCTGCGGCAGCATCAACTTTGCAGTATCGTCTGATGTGAGACAATATGTCACCGCAACAAAACCATTATTTCATTTTTGTAGATGTCTGTACTTACTGGGGTGGTTTTGTGGTCCAAATGGAATATTTAGAACTGAACTTAGAGGACTGCAATGTGAAGTACTAAAATACTGTCCTTAGAATCAGACATCATTGCTGTTTAAAAAGTACTTCCAGCTAATCGTTCTGTTCAAATACTTCTTCACTGGTGATAGTATTTAAGAAGGAATGGAAAAATTAGAGCAGTTTTGAAAGATGACCTACAAGCAGATGTAAATCTGGTTCTTGAAGTTGGTATGATTTAAGAAGGCAAAAATGTAGTCCTAATGGTAGTCTAATATTTATAGCTGCCTTATACTGAAGTATGCATATTGTATGTATAGATGGAATTCATTTAACTGAAGGAAAAGCTCTGAACAAGGAAAAGAAGAAGTTTTCCTACCACCATCACTTCATGTTTTTTCAGGTTGGAAAAAGTGAGGAGGGTGACGGTTTTGATACAACAAATATAATTATGCTCTAGGCAATATCATTGTTTGTAAACATCTTATTGTATTTTGACAAGTATGATGTTGGTGAGAGATACATTGGAGTTGAAGTTAGAAAAATGGGAAGAAGTGGTAGTTGATGTATCGATAGTTGCATCTTAAAGCATTCATGTGTTAGTAATTTAAAATTCTATAATGTATATGAATATTCTGTGGAGCTATGTGAGATACTACAGGAAAGCAGACATCAGTTTATCTTTTTGCAGGTAAATGCACAAAAGAGAGAAGATGATGGCCAGTTCTTATTCTTTTCCCATCCTAGTCACCAATTTTGATACAGCAGCCAAAATAAGAGGCCTGTTTCAAGGGAAGGTCTTTAAATATATTGTGGGGGACTTTTTTAAGCAAATGTATTTGATTCATTTATATAAAAGGAAATAAAGGGTCTTTGAAATATTTATCCTCTTAGAGTTTTTTTATTTTTTCATTTGAATCTTAGTATGTGTGGGTCATACCACTATTCCAAACAACAGTAATTTTGATCTGAAGATAATTATATGTATGTAGGCTCCCTGTAAATAGGCCATAAGTCATTTGCAGTCTAGTGGTGGTGGTGTGGTAGTTATATTTTGAATTTGGGTGTCTGGTTAAGGGTAGAAAAATTTGGACATTTATGTTCAATTATGGTTTTTTAAAAGTATGTCATTAATAGGTAAGGGATCTCCTTATCTTCTGTTCCTCTGTTGGCACTTGTTCCTACTAGCATGGTGCAATTAACACTTTTTCTTACCTCAGTGAATTTTTTAACCTCTTAACGAAAGCATTTTTAAGAAAACTTTCAGAAACTGAAAATCTTTTTAAAGTGAAATCTCATACTCTGGTCCTCTATTAGACAATGGAAGAACAGCATTTTCATTAATTTGAGTTACGTGTTGCAGTGTAACTTGGTAATTTATTAACAAAGACAATTTAGTTTACAAACAATTTAGGAGGATCAAGACAGTTTGTCTGAATTCAGTGTTTCTATTTTATTACATGTAACAACATAAAAGATGTGAATGTCTTCTTTACTGTATTTTCTTTATGTTCTTTCCATTGAGTGATTTTAATGGAAAACACTATTAGGATTCTCACTAAAAGAAAACACTTTCTTGCCAACAAGTTTTAATGCACCATGCGTCTGTCTTCTGTTTTGCCTTTTGTCTTCTGAAGTTTGGTATAAAAAGTGTCATGGACTAGCAAGATTATCATTCTTACTGAACTTTACCCTTCAAATCCTGCATCTGTTCAGGTAATATTACAAAAAGAGGACGTGTACATCTTGTTGAAATAAGGTGTCACAGGGTGTTTTTTAACACCTTGCATTTCAAGAAGATATTTTTCTCTCATATTGCAGGATAATAGTGTTGTTTTAAATAGTAAACAGTGATGACTATTGCAGATTAAAAACTGCACATTTTAATATTTTTAACTGCTAGATATTAGTTAAAATTTGCTTTGCTTAGAAGTAAAGGTTACATTATTTCAGTATGGTTTCCAGTATCTTAACTTTGCTTGGTAAGAGTAGGATTATTCAAACACTTCTTATACTGTCCATTCTTATTATCACATTTGTGGTATTATGAGCTGGATAGACTTTAGAGAAAATGAAGGACAGAAATGCAACTTCCCTGTTCTTGGTAAATAAAACAAAAAGTGCACCAAAACTCAAACCAGTGAAATTGATGTTTTCAAATTAAAAAAATGGGCAGCCCACTGGTGAAGTATTTCAGGAAGCAGAGCTTGTGTACCTGTATATCATTTGGGAAATATGAGTGCTTGTTGTTTCTGAGGGGAATCAAAGACACAGCAAGAAAGCCCCAGAGAGAGTTTGAGCAAACAATGGAAGACGGCCCATGAAAAATACAGCAAGGTATTTTTTGACTGAGCATGGCTAAAGAAGCCTTATTATGGACTTCTCACATTTGTTTCTTGGTAGAGGTAGAATTTTATGCGTTCTTTGTAAATACCCAGGATTGAATCAAGATAATCTGCAGAGAGCGGCATTTCACCTATTTCTGTTCAAGTGATGAGTGGATGATGTGAACACATAAACTACTCGGTCAAGTAGGTAGCAACGTGCATTTGTGTGAGGAGAATGAGTTTGGTTGTTTTTTTTCTTGACTGGCAAAGCTGTAATGACATGTACTGTCCCAAAGGTTCTTTTGCTGTATCACCTAGTTCTTTGCCTTCATTCTATGGTTTATTATTACTATCAACAGGCTGAGATGTGACTTTTCAGGTGATATGTAATTTTCCTTTCCTGGGCAGTTAAATATCATTATATGCTTTCTCTATAGACACTGCTTCTCAGAGTTTGTGATCACACACCACCAGATATAAAATGTGCCACTTCATTTTGCAAAACTGATACTCTCTTGCTGCTAAGAAAGTTTGAAATTCTTACGTAAATTTATAAGCTTTAAAAAAGCTCTGGTGCAACTACTCCAGTTGTCAGACCTCTATTATCCATAATAAAGAGTCATCTTAAAATGAATTTTTATGACTGTATAGCTCTAATAACAATTAAAGGATTCCTTGCTCAGGCAAATTAAAATCAGTCTCGGGGGCGGGGGGGATAGTATTAAGGAATTGAACTTATTTCCCTCATTTCTATGTATACTTATGATTCCTCTTGAACTTTTCAGATGTAATTAGCATAGACACACAACCCTTCTGTTTTTTCATTACACCTTTTTCTCAAGCTGTCTTTCTGTATGGATCTGTTTTGGACAGTTTAGTTTTATGTCTCCATTATGGTTTTATTCAAACTGGAATTTATACAATAGTGCATGCACACATTGCTTCAGACTATTTTCTGTTGAAGTTCTATATGAAAGTTATTTGTTACCAAAGGCTTATCAGCAGTGGCTAGAGAATAAAATAAAACCTTCTTTTCCTCCCTGCTTGTTTTCTTCCAATTCTAATAGCTTTTAATTCCTTCTTTGTGAAATAGGACCCAAATATCATTTCATCATTGTGGGGATAAAAAAGCAACAGTACCTACAGCTGAAAACCTTATCGTTTAAGTAACTTGTCACAGAACAAGGATAGTGTCTGCTCTTCAGTTTTGGTATTCAGTAAATAGCCTTCAGCAGCAGCTTGTCCTGATGCTGCTGAGGGCTGCTTCATCCTGCTTCCTTCTCCATCCTACACAAAGGAGCTCAACCAATACTTTTCCTTCACTGCCTAAGCCTGAATGAGTGCCAGGATAGTTCCATACATTGTTCTGCAGAAGTATGAGTCTGGAAAAATGAATACATGAGTGTATCTGTTGTTACAAAGAACACGCAAACAAGGGCCGTGCAGAGGTTACTAAAAGAATGCTAATTCTGACTTTTTTAGTGCTTTTGAATGCCAAAATGTTAAATATAAATAATATCTTTAAAACATAGTTTTCTGTTTGAATTAAGTTACGTAGACAAGTACTTGTTTATACAGTTTGATTTGTAAATGTCTTCCTATGAAAAGGCAGTAAATTTTACTACTCAGTTAATGTCTTATTCATAAATATTCGTAATTAATATGACAGTAGGTTGATAGCAGGTTAGTTGACTTTATCCAGCATCACTTGAATTCCTGGTTATTATTTTTAGAATGTACAATAAAGCTAAAAGGTAATATGGTAGCTTTTTCAGTGACAAAGTTTGTCGCTTGTATATTATTATGTTCAAGTTAGAGGAATTTATTAAAAATGTTATGAAGATATCAATTTGTATAAATATTTTGTCAAGTTTCAGAAAGACAGTTTGGGATTGTGGGACAGGAATAGGTACTAGTGATAAATATTTGTTCTCTGGAACTCTTAGGGAGTTCTTTTTTTTAAACTCAGAAGTCCTCCTAAAAACTTCATTGGAAGTCCACCCATTAGTGTTTTGTAAGAATAACAGAAATGTGTCATGCTCTGGTATCACACTATGAAAATTGTTTGTAGATACTATTTGGCTCTTATCTGAGGTCAAACTGCAGTATTTGTTGACCTTCCTACTTAGGCTTGATGCACTGAAAATCTGGGTTGTTAAACTTGGGAGTCATATGATTGTCTAAATCCTTACTTCTCATTCGCGATGTTCCAGAAAAACAAGGCAGAGGCAGTGCAATCAGGCTTAATAGTCCTACTGCTTTTAACCATTTCTGAATTTCTGTTAGGGAAAGTGTAGCTTTTGGGAAAATAATTACCTTTTAAAATTAGTTGGCACCCTTAAGCACCTTTTATCTGAAAACTGGCAAACAACTGCAAATATTTTTTAAACAATTAACTCTTAAGAAGACCTAGACATGCAGCAATACAGTGAAGTGATTTCTTATAATTACCGTAGGCTTATAGTAATACTTCTAGTAACTTAAAATAATGTGTATCTTCATTTTTTGCCAGTCATATGTTTAAATTGGCAGTCTGTTACAGAGAGAAAACTATACCTTATTTTATGGCAATTAGTGTATCAATTTACTTCACGTTCTCGAAGTGCTTATTAATTTTAGCTCAAAATAGATCAAATGTACCACATGTGACTGCTGTATCATAATACTACATATCTATTTTTAAACCTAAATGGACTCTGGGAAAGTACTTTGCTAACTTTTGGCTTCTATTGCAGAGCAGGTTTCCCATGTGTTCCTGGGTAAAGTGCCTCCTAATGGGGTCCTGGAGTATCCATTGGTCTTTCTGGCCCTGTTTCAAGCTCTGGTGTTTATTAGTTAAAAACCGTGAAATAAAGTCAGGTGAATTGTGTTAATTTTTTTTCAAAATGACCAAGCTGAGGAAACTTCTTCATTTCAGTCCTGATTCTGCAAAGAAAAATGGAATTTATGCTGGAAGTCATGAACTCAGAATTGTATTAATGGTATCTTGTTTTGAAAATGTTTTCTTTGTGAGCTTACATTCAACACCAAAGAAATAGTTATTGTTTCCCAGTATGTAAGTTACAAGCTTTTCAAAACTTATTAATGTCTCTTACTAAAAATATATCAGCTATTGGAAAGCAAACCGTCTTTACCATTCTTACTCTGCAGTCATGGCTCAAAAGCTATGTTTAAATTAATATTTATTTTGTAACGGCCAATTGGGATCTCTTTATCTCCACTGCATTTGGTCTAAGTTAAATGTTAGGACTTTTTTATCAGGGTCTCACCTCACCAAATTATCACAGTCATGAAAATGGATAAAGTAAGTGTCATCAAGGCAATAAAGAATTTTAGTGATTTCTGTGTTGAAGGCAGCTGTAGAATACAACAGGTAGGTCTAAGGATAGCAGGTGAGATGTTACTAAACTGGTTGGTTCCATGGCTCTGTCAGAACATGCAGTGGTGTTCTTCACTGATTGTAGTTGGGTTTTTGAGCATACATGTGTGTAATTGCTGCTTGTAGTAATTCAGTCTGAGAGTTACAAAGACAAAAATACATATGACAAGCAGCACCACAGATACTGGTATTTAACAAAACATCATAAAGGAATATTAATTACTTTTGCAGTCTGAGCTGCATCATAATTTGGGATCCAAGGGAGTACCGTTCGGTGACAAACACTGACAAATGCAATCCACAATAGACTTTAGATATTTCCATTGCTTAGCCTATGAGCCAAGGAGCAGAAGTGCTCTGTAGGTTTCCTGAAGTCGCTTTTCATGCTGCAGTCTTGGTTCTGGCTGAAGAGATAGCACCCCAAGGTCAGTTGTTTTTTTTTTTATTTCATATGAAGACATCAACATATTAATGATGCTGCAGCCACTAAGTTTTACAGGTTAAATGTCTTAATATCTGTAGCAACATCAGATATAAATGAAGGACAGCAAAACAAGATATAGCAAACATTCGTGTTTGAGGAGTTCGTTTTCTCAGCATGCCCCAAGTGTATCTGTAGTTTGGTATTCGTATCCTAAGTCAGCTATAGCCAAGCCATAAGTTGCTAAAATACTGAAGAATATTAAAGTGGGTGTTTCATCTTTCCTTTATGCCCAGTTGGCAGTCAGTAACTAAATTAAGCTTTCCTTTCAGTTTGAGAACTGAAGAGTTGCGATAATAAGATTGTGTTAAATCAGTTTTTGGCCTTTGACCTTCTAAAATGAATGTCTAAAACAGAATTAAGGGTGAAGTTGTATATAGACATGGAGTATTGTCCTTTAAATTTAATGGCTGAAAAATGGGGTTAGTGAGGGTTTAAGCTATTTTCTTCTCCATCTACAGTGATAGGGCAGACCTTTTTATCTAGAAAATTTTTGCCTACGCTACAATCTTGGAGGCTTGCATTGTAAATTTTTTTTTTTTTTTTAAATGACTGAATAAAACTCTTCTAATTGTTTTGAGACTACTGGTAAAGATGCCTTTTCTTGCTCTGTAACTTATCCTCAAGCTCAGGTTTTGCATTAACTCACTGTAGTGGTTTCAGAGCCCTCATTCTGTCCTTCTTTAGCTCCTTGTTTCAGTTTTACCTCTGCCTTGTGCCAGCTCCCTAATGCAGTCTTGCATCAGTTCTCAATTCTTTGCCTGTTAGCCCTTTCTCTGCTTTTTTTTGCCTTTCCTCCTCCCAGTTCTGTTGCGCAATTCTAATTTTTGACATAGTGTTGGTGACATTCTGGTATATTCTAATATTGTTGTGTTGCCCCTGCTTGTGTCATAGTTGCTCCTGAATTGGACACTTAATGGCAGATGAAAGGATTATATTTTAATTTTAAGCTGTGTTTTAATGGCTCACAAATTACTTGTAAGCAAAGAAGCAAGCCTAGTTTCCTTTATCTTTTGTATTTCAACCTGTTTTAGCAATAATTAAAGTTGCTGGTGTAAATAGATCTGTCTTGAACAGATCTATTTCACTCATTATGTTTTCTTAGGAGGCCTTAATTTGGGGTTTATTTTATTTAGGACAAAAAATCAGACCTTATTAAATGTATCTTTTTTATATGTACTTGTAATTCTCTTAATCTGTAATATGTCAGCCAACATACATTGTTTACTGTCAGAAATCTGATGTTAATCTGTCTTCTTGTCTGATGCAAAAAAAAAATTAGCAACAATGTTTGAATTTGAGGATGTCAATTTAAGTGTGAAACATCAAAATAAGTCTTATTTTTAATACAAACAAAAACCAGTCAATTTTATTTGAAATTTTTTCCATGTGTATGGCTGAGTTTTCTGTTAAATTTCAGGCTACCAATTATTTTTAGGCTACATAAATTAATGAGAACAGATGGAATGTACAATTAGAAATTTTGGCGTATTGATCAGTCAGGCTGAACTGAGAAATACTTGAATGTATAATATGTGGAACAAAATCATATCGAAGAGGTATTTGCAAAACCAGAGGTGCAAAAGGATTCTGTGAAGGCAGAGAGAACACCTGAACTCAGCCTCCACTGCACACTGTATGGACATGAGTAAGAGGTCTCTTGTCTCGCAGGTGGCTGTGTCTAGTCATGTGTCTGGGTAATTGCATCTCTAGATATAAGTTCACTTCTTTATGGGAGTGAAACAAATAGTTTCAGTAAAAACTGTCCAAATGAGAGGAAGAAGGAGAGAAAGTCTGCCTTTCAAAAATACTGCATAATAGACATTCATGTAATGATGTTCATATATGATGTTCAAAATTAAAATATTTACCTAGAAAGATTAATTGCTTTTTTAAATAGTATTGAGAAGAATTTGTCTTTGTAGAAAAGGAGAAGAGTTAAGGGTTCATTCTGAGTTTGTTCCCCTGCTATTTTCATATCTGTTCTAGGTGATTGCCAGCATTTTGTTATCAGGGTTGTTAGTTATGATTTTGTTTGCAGTTTTTCTGAAAGTATGCTTTTCTTATCTATATTCCTTGAGCTGGTTGCTTTAAGTAGAACAAAATTTGTACCCAGGGTATGAGCCTTTCTTTCCTGTTTCTTAGAGTGTGTATGTATGTAGCCATTTTTCCTTAGAGCAAGGAAGGAGCATAAACTTTGTGTTTCAACATGAATAGTGATGAGGCTGCAAGTTTTCCAGCCATGCATAAATGCATTGTTAACCTTGCACAACTTTCCAGAAAAATTATGTATCAACAGTGTTTTCAAAAATTGCAATAATACTTTGTTTTATTTGGCTGATAAATTAAGCTGATATTTTCTTCTGAAAGTGTCAACTTTACAGAGACAAAGGAACGCAAATGTCAAGGGTTACCTAATAATGCATAAGCACTCATTTTCACTTCATATAAGTGTTCATTTAGGCTTTTATTTCTTGTAGTTTAAGTATTAGGCTTTTTTTAAATATTAGAAAGGTGAGGAGAGGGCTCAGTTACTGCAATTACTAAGTTAATTATTTTGATACTTCACTTAAATGGGATGCCATGTGTTTCCTTCCACCCACCCTTCCAAGAGTGGAGGAAGGTGGATCTTATAGTGGAAATAAGTTTAGAAAAAATGGCCCAATGTAGTGCAACTGTTACCTCATTTTGGCAGTTGGCAGTTTTCTTGGGTAGATTTTAACTTGAGAGGAATTGGAAGAAAACCAGAACCTTCCCACATGCCATGTGACTCCCAGAAATAACAATTCTGTATTGAGCTTGTTAGGAAGAGCTATGAGCATCTGAGACTGGCTCAAAGTGAAACATGTTTGTTCTTCCAGGAGGAAGAAATGAAGCCTCTGGCTAGTTAAAACTTTTAAGAATTTTTTCTCAAAACGGTTCAAGTAAATTAAGATAAAAACTCAACAGATGTCTTCCAGCTCTGGTAAATTAGAGAGAGTTTTATTTCCCAGAAAGAAGGGCCTGTACAATGCTATCATGAGATGGAATTCACCCATTCAGAACAGGAATATTCAAAACATTTTCTTTGTTTTGGGGAGTAATCATGATTACGATGGCCTATCCTATGATGTGACCACTGCCAGATGAAGATAAGATTCCCAGTTATTAGCAGGAACCCCCTAGATGGTAAAGCCTGTTTGGCAAATTATCTGCTCTCCCTGGGTGCAGTCCGCAGTGGAGGTGTGCACTGAAGCACACAATGGACAGAAGAGCCACAGTTACCTTGTTCAGGAGGGTATGGGGTTGATTGTCACTGCTTTGAGAAGCTGCTTTTAGTGGCAATTCACAGTGTGAAATACAGTGACTTTCAGAATGCACTTTTAATTACTCTTTGCTCTTATTTCTCTTTAGAGAAAATTAAAGGTAAATACAATTACAGCTAATGGATGTTCTTGTACCTAATTAAAAAATGGCTTCAAGAAGATTTACCGTGGTTTACCTGTCAGTTAAAAGTTTGTTACACATGATTTAAAATGATTTCTTTATTTAATTTAAATATTGTTACTGTGGAAAAGTTTATTCTTTGTGAAATCTAATGAAGTGAGCTTTATTACAACTAGCCAGCGTAACAAAAACCTGTTTATTAGAAAAAAAATACTTGGGTTTTAAACAAAATGCAGAATTGTCTAACTTCTCAGAATAAAAATGTTATGTATTATCATAATATCATAATTAGTTCATTTTGCACTAAAAATAAGAAAATATTTTATGTTCAGCACGGCTTGTAACTTATTCTCTGTAAGCTGGTGAAGGATTCATTTGATGTTCTTTAAAAAAATCTTTGATCATGTTGCTTTGAAAGGGAAAATACCATCAAAAAGTTGAGGATACAGTATTAAGGAGTTATATCTTTGCTGACACTCATATTGCATGCGGAGTTGGCATGCCATGTGAATTGTGTGACTTTGTTCAGAGAATTACAAAGACTGGTGTGTTCATAAAAAAAGGAAGAAACACTCTGCATTTAATCTTGTAGTGTTTCTATCCTGGAAGGTACTTTCTTCTTTCCCTTGCTTTTAAACAAATATAAAAACAAACTAAATATACTTGTAGTTGTGCATTTATCTCATTCTTTGTAAATGGAAGAGAGATATTTTGACCACTGGACCTGTCCAAGCTTTAGTTGTTTTGGCATTTGTCGTAAAGTAACACCTGGGAATGCCATAGGATAGTGTGGACGGAGGAGCAAAGTGCCTGTTGCTTACTGGTAAACACATTTCATAAATAGCGAAAGGGAAGTGTGTAAGAAATATTTTTAACTTGGTAAATTAATTCTGTTCTATCCGAACGTAAATACAATTTAAGAATATATTCGGACTGCTAATTAATAAATTCACCTTATGTAAAATAAACTAAATATAAATTAGAATTTTTAAATTAAAAATCATCACAAATAGGGGGAAAAGTAAGATCTGTGCACTTTTTTGCTGCCTCACTAAGAAAAATAGCCAGTAATTAGAACGTTGGTGTGTGAATTATTTCCCCTCTGAAAGATCTGAGATATTCAGTAGTGTTTATACAACACATTACAGATGAATGACTGAGTAGTTTTAAAATTTTCTGTTCAGTATTACAGTTTTTGTACCTCACACTTTGTTTGGTCTTAAACCAGCAGATGGCATTTGTTACTCCATTTAAGTGCAGACTAACATGAGTTTTATAAACACAGCATAATTAACTTCAGGATATGAAGAAATCTTTTTTTTCTGAGCTGTGCTTCTGATGCCTCTGCATTTGTGCAAGTTCCTGTAGTTGAGATTCCACTTACTTAGCACAATGTGTATTTGGGCATGCAGCAAACTCTGAAATGCCCTCTTACACATTCTGCATCCTCTTGTCCTGTGGCTAGCAGCATCCTCTCTACTTTTCAGGATTGAATGCCAGTGTTGCACTCCAGCTGCTGTGGGGCACGGTTCTTACTCATTCCGCTGTTTGTAGGGTATCTGGAGCTGAGCAGGCTGGTAGGAGTGGAGGGACCAGGGCTCTCTAGGGCAGCCTGTAGTGAGGTAAGGCTCTGGAGCATAGGGGCTGTGTAGTGGTGAGCACATCCCTGCAGCACATGGCTAAATGTTCTGTGATTCAGACTGTACTTTATGAAAGCCACTACTGTATTCTAATTTGCACTTTGTATTCTTTCAGTCTATGAAAGAGCATTATCCCTTCCAATGGAGTTACTTTGGCTTGCTTTATTTCTTCTTTGAATATTTTTCTAATTGAACCTGAATTTCATGTAGGAACACTGCAGTTTTGGAGGAAAACAAAGGTATGGATTTAAAATATTTAGCTCAAGGTGGAGTCAGTTGGTTTTGTTCATTTTTTCCTCTGGGAAGTGTGCTGGTGATTTAAAATGCAGATAGGCTTCCTGAAAGAGCTACTAAAATGGCTCTAGTTACTCTAGTATTTAGCATTCTGGTCTTTTACTGTACAGTACGGATCTGATAGTGAATAGTTTTTGCCTACAAGACTTTAGTTTAGGTGAACATTTTACTAATGTCCCTTCTCTTACTTCCTCCCATTATCCTGTGTCAAAACTTATCTGTAAATGTGACTCCAAATCTCTCAGGGTTAATAATAATTTGTTTTATGAGGCACTCTGACTCAGGACACATAATGCTTAATGTGTCCTGGGAAGGCATTTTCAAACGTAAGTGTGCCTCATATGGGGCAGTTCCTTACAAGTTCCTTTAACTAAGTGGCTAAACCAAGGAAGGATAGACCAAACCTGTACATTTTGGAAAAAGTAGAGCTCCTCCCAAAGTTTCCTGTAGCCGAGATCCTCTCCACAGCAGCTGCCCACCTGCAGGAGCCTTTACAGCTCCTGTGAGAGCCCAATCTTCAGCATCCTTGTTCTGATGCAAGAATGGCCAGAATGGAAGCAGGGAGCTTCTCCTTGAAGAAGGAGATACTGAGCAAAATGTCTGTGTGGTTCTTCTAATTCAGGAACTTCATCTTACTCATTTTGGATCAATAATCCATTAATTCTCATTATTAATCAGCAGTAGTAATTAGTTTGATGTAAATTAAGTGGACCAAAACCTTTATTTGCTGTTAGACCTCACTGGTTCGAGAGCAAAACCACCTTACTCCTGGTAGATTACTTTTTTATGTAAACATAACAAAAACCACTTACCATAGGTACTTTCTCTTTTGCTAAAAAGTAACAGGGTTTGTTCAAAATTTCTATTTGGCTGTCAAACTATTGTAAATTGTGCTAGGAAGTAACTATGAAAGGCTGTTTGAGCAGTGTGTGATTTGGAAGAGCATGGACCAAGCAGATTTTACAAGCGCTTTCAGATCTCTTGTACTTGTGTGAAAGCAGCTGTTTCAAAGATGGTTCCTGGCTAACCTTTGTTTTATTATGGAGCAATTGTGTAATTTTTATTCACATTCTGCCAACGTCGATCTTGCAGTCTGAACTGTTGTGTTGGCAAGCGCCAGTGAGCACGGCACCTTGAAGGAAGGTGAGAAGCTCCATGCTGTGAGAAAAGTATGAAGCAAGGTGATGTGTTAGGACAGAAATTCAGTTGTCTTTGGCACATGGGACAGTTTTGTGGAAGATTTGGCCTTTGTCCTGAGAGAGTTCGCTGTCACCTTCTTGTCAGCACTAGATTTGGGACCATGACTACAAGGTATTTGATTTCAAAAAGACCAGGATAATGTGTTGGCAGAAATGAGAAAACTTGATCTGCTGCCATGATATGTGTCCACAGAAATCACATCATCTTAGATGATAAATTTGTCAAATTTTGACAAGAAAACTGATGGGAAGAGTAAGAACTCTTAGCTTGCATATGAAAAATCAGATGCTGAATTTGACATTTTTGTTTCTTTTTTTTCTTTTTTCTCCAAGTTGTCAATTTTTTAAAAATTCATTTTGTAACATCATGGTTAACAAGTAGACCATGGTGGTTGACCATGTGAGCTTAAATTAATGCTTCCTGATGAGAGCTGAAGGTATGAAATGTGTGCTGTAGTTAAAGTGGTGTACAGTAGATGCCAGTAGAGACCTACCAAGTCAAAATAGAAATAGGACCAGTGTTTCCATAGCAACAACTTCCTCCTGGCAGTCCTATTTATAGCAGTGCTGCAGTCCCAGCCTCAGTGCAGCTCTCGGAGGGACTCTCTAGGAAGGGTTAACCTTGTTAGAAAAAATGTAGGCATAAAGGTACACCAAGACTGTATGGGTGTGCTTTCTTGTGTTTTATTAAACAATGGCGTTACTGACGGTGTTTGTTTTCTTTATGTATGTTTTGAAAAATCTTTATTTCAAAATGGAGAGCCATTGAATCTGTAAGCTGTGAGCAAATACTGCTCCTCCTTCCATGTGTTTGAGAAGAAATGCAACCTAGTGGAGTAGTGCTGGATGTATAGTGAAAATCAAAACACATCTGCTTTTTCAAGAGCCTTTTTCTGTCTCGCTTTCTACCCATAATTCCTTCTGAAATATGCATGCCTGGCAAGACTCAAAATGGATTGTGTTCAATTACATAATTTTGGATGAAAATGTAGGGGGGGTTTTTAAGTCACAAAATGGCTATCTGTATACTTTGTTTTACATCCTTTTCTCTCAAGGTTTATATAACAACAAGAAAAATGCCACACATGTTGCCTCAGGCTTGACACTCTAGGTTTTTTAGTATATCTTTATTGTGTAATAAATTTGAGTGTCATTAAATGCTTGTAAACTTCTGTACTTTCTAATTCAAAAATAGGCACTTAAATTGTTTTCTTTTTATGAAATGTGTTGGCTGCATCTTTCAACTTACAAATACTTTATTGGTCAGTAAGAGACCTGCAAAATTTAGCAAGATCCCCAAGCTCTTAAAAATGGAGGATCCCTCACTAACACTTTGTGTCAAGTAATTGCTCATTTCTTTTGTAATAAATAATAAATGCTGAAGTTGGATTTTCATCCTTCGTTCTTGAAATAACTGGTGCATAAAGGAGAAACTGTGTTTCATCAAGTCATCAATTTTTAAAGCAAATAAATAAACTTTCTTTAACCTCTAGGGAAAGAAAGTTCTTTATTAGTCATTTATAAGGTTTAAGTTATTTTTTCCATTGATTGGAAAAAAAAAAAAAAAAGACAGAAAATGAATGTTTCTTTAATGCAGACAAAGGCCTCTTGTGGAAAAAATATAAATACTTCAATTTAAAATAATACGTTTAAGATTTACTATAAGATAGAAAAGAATACTTTTATTTAGAGAAATAGAACATGAAACCAGAAAGATCCTAAGTTTCAAGATTTCAAATTCAAACCTGAATTTTAGTTAGCTGTAGGTGATCTGAAACTTGTTTTGTATCATAAACCCATTTTTCTAGGTCCTGTGAAGGAATACAGTTAATTGTCTTTAAAACTCTTGATCTTGATTGCAAGATTCTCAAGGTTAACCTTCATTAAACAGTAGAGAATGGTGTTATTTGTACAGTCCTGCTTTGCCTGAATATAGAAAAAGGCACACATTATCCTTTAAAAATACTTAAAACGATTTCCAAGTAAAGTTGCAACACATGGTAACATGCTGTTACTCAACCATCTGGGTCCTTTGAGGCGAGGAGTGTTCTCTCTTTCTTAATCCTTCATTTTTAAGGCTTGATTGCTAGGGTAGAGTTTCTTTTTAGAAATTAAGAAATATCGTTTTAGCAGAGATTATTAAAAAGAAATTGTCCATGTACATTCTTTTTCAGTAAGGAGCTGGAAGGTCCGTGGCTGGGTTATAGTGCTGTGTGTTCTAATGTGCAACAGGGCATCAGCCCCTGGGAAATCTGCCCGAGGTTATGGGTTGGCCATCAGGAAAAGTAAAAATGGCTCTCTTGCCTTTATCAGCTTAGAGGACCACAATGTTAGCCCTTGTCCTTGGCTATCAGCATTATGTTGCTTTTTATAAAATTGTGGGAGAGTTTTTACTGAAATACTATTTATCAAAATACTGGAATTTGCAGATGCAATGTTTAAATTCATAGTTGAATGTCTTACCCACCCGTCTGCGTTTTTTAATGTGTTTTAAAATTTTGCCAAGATTTGGTGGTCAGAAGATAGCAAAAATAAAACTTCTGTCTAAAGGAATTTAACATTTCAGTGTTGACTTTCGTTGCAAGAAATTGGAACTTCGTTATCTCTTACGGAAAAGAAATTTCAGATTCTGTTTGCATTCTGTTCTTACTATATAACATAAATTACTTGGTGTGAATAATTAGTTGGAAGATCAGTGTGTCAATAAGATGAAAAATTAAGTAAAAGGAAGTAGGAGGTTCTGCCTTTAAAAATCATGGACTTCATTTGAAGACACTGAAAGCCATGTGGGATGTGGGTTTGTCTGGTAGTTTTTTGTATTGTCATTGGGCAATGTCAATCAATGCCAAGAATTTCCTAGGTTAGGAAAGTGTATTACTATCTGTGAAAATATGACCAGCACTTTCTTTTCATGTTTTTTGTGTGCAGAACTTCTGTAACTGTCTACGCTGGCAGTAGTTCATAAAATTCTGGCAAATCCAGGCTTTCTCTTAGGATCTCTTCTAACAATTCCTTTTTGGTAACCTGTTTTCACTTAAATAACTTATGTGATGTCAGAGGATGAGTATTTATGAATCCTATTTTTGGCACCTACCTCAAGTGTCCAGGTTAGATATTTGGGTGCATTAAGAGCTCTGAATTTTGGTGGGCACAGTTGCTACGTGGCTGTTTCCACATCTCTCCATGGACTTGAAATGGCTGACAGGCTCTAACTTATGTCATGTGAATTTTTTTAATTAGTGTCTTTCAGATCAGGGAAACAAAATGGTTTAGTTGAAGACCTGTGTGAAAGATAAGATGACAGTAGTGTAAAGGCTCAGAACCATGGGAGAGGAGAGAGACAAGATAAGCACACCATCATACCATGTAGCTTTGTTTACTGGAGAAAACAGCCAAGATCAGAGAGAATATTAGTCTCTTGGAAGGATTCCCTGAATGCCCAAAGACTTATGGTAAGCTACAGGGGGAGCACATCGGTACAATTCCAGAGAGGCTCTTTGACCCCAGAAAGTTCTCCAGGGAGGGAATAAGCATCTTGATGTTGTCTTAAATATTTTTTATATTGTTCCATGGGAGTTGCATGGCCTTACCCTATTTTAGTGTTTGTTTATATGTGGCATGGAATACATCCCCTCTGCCTATTTGTGACCTCTGGTAAGGCAAACAGATCCTCATGCTTGCTTACGGCAGCAGAGCCTTGAACAAATGGGATGTTCTGGATGTCATAATTGGGCTTGGAACAGGGCAGGTGAAAGTCTAGAAGGCATGAGATGGCATCCAGGGAAGGTTGCAGCACCAGACTGATGGAAGAGCAGCCTGGTCACCACCGAGATAGCTGATGCTCACCCGATTTGTCAGGTGGCTGTTTAGAATGTAAGC
Organism: Origma solitaria; assembly: GCA_013397895.1. Lineage (NCBI taxonomy): Eukaryota > Metazoa > Chordata > Aves > Passeriformes > Acanthizidae > Origma > Origma solitaria. The sequence continues at coordinate 4,408,253 of VZRL01003197.1, forward strand.
ATTAGACACTTTGTTCCAAATTTTGAACAGGGTCTGGAGAAAGAAGTTACATTTCCAGAGTGTCTGGAGCCTGAAAGCACAGGGCATTCCTGGGCTTTGTGTGGAGTCTAGAAAAATAACCTGTTGTGCTGGCTGGGCCCAATCACAAGTGTAGCTCTTCCCATGAGGAAGAGCGTAGCCAAATTTGTAATGTCTGTCTGTCGGCATTTTTATTGTTTTATCATTGTCATGGGCAGTTTGTCAGCAGGAGGGTTTTTTCTGAGGCACAGGGCTGTTATGAAATGGTTATATAATGTCCAAGGGTGGGTATCTGCTGACATTTGAAAACTATGCAGTGAGAAGTATGGTGGTGAAAAATGAGAGGTATGTCTTTAACACGTGTTGACTGTAAGACAGGAGACAGATTGTGGAAAAGATATTTCAATCTTTCTTAAGAATAGCCTAAATTTTTAAGAAGCCACATCGTAGATGTGCAGAAATGTATGGGTTTCCATTTTCACAAAAAAGAATATTTAGTGTTACCCATTGTAAGCATGCAAAATTACATAATTTGCAAATTAATATAATGTTAAACACAGCTTTCAGTTTATTTTCCTTATATTTTACACCATTAAAAATTACACTTTCTAGACTTACTCCACAGTTGAAAATACTAAAATTTCTTGTGAAAGAATAAAATCTTACCAGCAAAAAGTTAAATGCATTTGGCTCATTTGTGGAGTAAGTAGAACCCAGTTTGAAGAACTACAATGAAATTGTGTTTAAATGTGCGATAGAATTCAACTTCTTCATTGATTTTTTTCCACAAAGGAGGAAAACCATACATTTTTTCCCTCCAGTAATAAAATAAGTTTATTCAGTAGTGTTTGCAAGTAACTTCCTTGCTTAGAAGTTGATTAGTGGAAAGCATGAGATTACTAATGATTGGATTCCGGCTGGCTATGTTTGCTATGATGATATAGTAGCCCATCTTAATAACAGGGGAGGAACTGCAAAATAGTTTCTTTTGGTTTTTTTCACACATGGTTGTGGTAAATAAAAAAAAAACTATCTGCTTTCTGATCTTTACTTCTGAACAGGTTGTTTATAGTAGTCTAACATAAAATGTATATTTAAATCTTAAGTGTAATGCCTTAAAAAGCTATGAGAACACACACTAGAGAAATTATTGCTTTTTTGTTTGTTTTTTCTAAAAAACAGAACACTTTTCAATTTACATGAAAAGAGACTTTTCATAGTATAAACCAGTACATCATAGAGCTTTCCTTAACAGGAAGTAGAAGGGAGTCGTGGTTAGCAAACACTGCAGACAGGAAGCTCGACACATGCACAGCTCTTAGTGGCGCTGGGCTGTCCAGCTCCCTTTAGATGTTTTCTCTTTTGCTTCTGTGACAGTCGCTGGTGTGTGTGCATGGCAGGGCACAAGGAGGTCCCGTGTAACCAGGCCACAGGGACAGCCACGGCGCTGCAGAGGCTCGAGGGCTTTGCTAATCGCCTCTTCCACAGGCACTCCAAGAACGGTGCCCATGAGCAGCCAGCCCCTGCGGACGATGAGCGCCCAGGGTGCTCTTGGTACACCACCCAGGGGGAAGAACCAAGTAAGTGTGGGGAGGGCTTGTTTCTTTTAGAGGTATTCGCTCTTCACTTTGCCTGTAAGTGAAGTGTGAACGCTGCTGATGTGTGATACGTTCTGGGGCAATTCTGTAAGTCGTTTCCTGAAGGTATTAATGGGAGGAAGAGCATGTTTCATCAGGCACGGGGAGATGGGGACTGGTCCGTGGACTGGTGGCTAGCAGGAGAATTTATCCCTCATCCCTTCTTTTCTTTCAAAGCACAGTTGGCTTGTTTTGGCAAGCCCCCACCCCAGCTGACTTCTAAATTACTTCTTTCATTTTCAAATTAAATCAGCAAGTTCAGCAGAAAGAGAAGACCCTAACTAAAGACTAGGATGTTTAAACTTTGAAATAGGCAGACATTGCTGCACAGATTAAACTTCTAATTATAGGGATTTTAATAATTCATAGTTTTATTTAAAGGCATATATACATTAGAAATGCTCTATTTAATGGTAAACAATATTAAATTGTGTTTTATTTTAACTATTACATATTAACTTAGTGTGGGAATGCTGATTAGCTTTAATTTCTTAATTAGTGAACAGTTTACAGTATTACTAGTATGGATTAAAAGTTTTCATGGTTGTATTTTGAGTAATAAAAGATTTCAAAAAATCAATCTCAATAAATTGACATTTGATTTTTTTTTTTTAAATATTAAAGCTGTGTAGTATTTTGCAAAGCAATTCTTGTCTCTGGTTAAATACTCATTTTAAAATGTTACAATATGGTAATTTATGATAATTTTGTTCCAAATTTCAGATTCATTGATGGATTTAAGATACCACAATTATTTCAGTTGAAGATAGGCCATGTTGGAAATGCTTAGCATCACAGTGTTACCCTGAAGAAAATCAGTATATGTACTTCTTACTTGAAATTTAAAATATTATATGAGTAGGGAGTGAATCTATTCTCAGAGGATAAGCAGTAAACATGGAAACAAAAAGGTGTTAATGCAGGAATCTAAAATAGATTAAATCTAGGTCTCCCAAATGAGATGGGAAAGAATTGACTCGTTTTGTTGGGAAGATAAATGATGAAAGTGCATAAATTCTGAGCTTTCACTTCTCAAAAATATTTTCAGCTTGGTAAAAATAGGCGCATACTTGTGTTTATGTAGAAGCTCTTTTTTATGTAAATAGCTATTTGAAAAAATAACACTGAAGCATTTTTATTTATATAACATGAAGAAAAAACTGATAATGACCTACTGACACTCACAAATTGCGACCTGTTTGTGTACAAGTCTCTACTTCTTCCCTCTCTGTTTAAGGCAGGCTTCCTAGTGTGACATGTTTGATGAGGAAATGGACTGTTGTGTCTCTTGATAAACATGGTGAAAATGGCCGTTCTGTGAATGCTATTTTAAGTCATAATTAAGCAGAGCAGTTGCATGCAGTTTTCTGAGCTGAAGTTGCTGAGCTGGTAGCTGAATGGCGGGTGACTATGTAGCTTTGGTTTTGGGGTGAAATTCTGACTCTTTCTCCTGAAACTCTACTTTCAGTCTCCAGATATATTTTTTTTTTAATAATTTAAATTACTGTAGGTACCCATGAACGGAGTGCATGTTTAAAGGTTCTCATTTTACTACCACTGTAGCCAGAGTGATAGAGAAGATAAGGAGTACAGAGGAGGAAGTATTTCTGTCTACTCCTAGCTCCTAACAAAATCTTCAGAAAAATACTTCACCTATGAAAATAGTTTGTGAAACATGAAAGAGAAACAAGGTGTTTGGGGTTTTTTGTTCATTACATTTTGGTTGGTTGGTTTGTTTGGGGGTCATTTTATTTTGTTGTGGGGGGTTTTAATATCCAAGAGTGCAATATTCTAGAATTGCCTAGTCATTGAATTCAGCTTGTAGATTAGTTTCATAGAAACTTTGATGAATAAGTGGTGTTTTAGAAACATGCTGCTGTTTGTCTTGGAAGGCTATTTGAATATTCTCAAATATTCTGCCAATAGCACTGCAACGTAGAAATGCTGGTGTAAAGTTTTAGGTGAAGCTACTTAGCAGACAGCATGAATTACTCTTGAACTTCAAGACAAAAGCAGTCTAATTCCTGAAAAAAAAATTTGGAAAGTGACTTCTCAGAATTTTTGTTGTTTTAGGCTTCAGGTAGAATCCATTTGGAAAGGAAGTTAATGTATTTGTATCTTCTGCTGTAATGAAATACAATAGCAGTTCTGTGTCTGTTGTTTTTCAAGCAGTTTCTGCTGAAGCTCTGGGTTTGCTGAAGGGGAAGGAGCTGCTGCTCGTTTGGGTGGACTTTGTGTTGTCAGTCGGTGTTGTGGGTTTGAGTAAATTGCCGTGTGGTCTTTGGCCTTAGGGGATTTTCAGTGGTTGAGTTTGAAACTTAACATCTTTGCTTTGTTGTTTTGATTATATAAAACACTCAGTTTCTCTGACTTGCCTTGGATACTTGGTTGATACATGAAATTAATGTGTTTTGTAATATCCTCAGAGTCCAGTAGGGCAGAGGTGACTCAGGGCACCACGGGCCTCAAAATCTGTTTTAAAAAGCTGACTGAGCACACATGTGCTGGTACAGCCTGGTCTAGTAACCAGGTCAGTTATGCTGCACTGCCCAAGGGTGAAAGGGACATGATGGGAGCTATCAGAATGATGCATTTCATTCTTTGTTTAGATGTCTTGACTGTGACTACTTGCAACTATATGGAACCTACATTTTGATTTTTGCTTTGTTTTCTTAGTTGCTTGTTGCTCTTTGAAAAATTGAAATAGGAAAGGAGAATGAGGCTGCTTGGTTTTGAATGTAGAGACAGTAAGATCAGCGTGAATCTCATATTCTTAAACCAATACAAGTGTTTTCCAAATCTGCGTACCAATATCAACAACTTGGATAACTGAAATGGTCAGGAGAGTTACCACTAGTGCATCTGCCATCTTCATAGTCCCTAAATTGAAAGTGGATGGGTGATGAACAGTCAAAGGAATATCATTTGGACTCTAACTGATTCAAAATAATACCAGTATACTTCCAAATACAGTGGAATGATTTATAGAGATTTAGCTGAATAGTTAATTTTATGTGTGTGTGTAGAGAGAGAAAAATTCATGTGAAATATGAAATAATGTACAGAGCATACTGTATGAATTGCTTAAAGCTTTAGAATAACTACTAGTTGGGTACAAGTCAACAGATAATTCTGGTCTAAGGTTGCCATGGAAACAACCAGTGCTTGATATAATTGAGAACATCTTAAACCCTCCTGGTGTTTGCATGCTTTTTTCCCCTGCCATTTTGAGTTGCTTTAGACATGAGTAGGTAGCATTGGTCAGAACAGTAGTAGTTAATGAGAAAAACCAAATACCCGTGTCCTGAATATTGATTTTGATAGTCTGCCGGTATCTTGTGCTTTGTAGTTTTTTGCATCACAAGGAGCTCATAAGGAAGAGCAGCTCTCTGGATTCTGTGTGCTCTCTTTCTAGTTAGTGTATAAGTGTGTTTAGAGATTGAAGCACTGATTTGGTAGAGATTAACATACTTCATCAACTGTTGGATTAATATTTGGAGCAATATGTTTCTGAAAACTAGCTCTTCAGCATGAATGGTAAGTCTTTTCTATTCCCTTTTGACACATTTTTTTGTTCCGTCTTCACAATCAGGAAAAATCTACCAGGTTTCCCTTTCTTGTCTGCAGAGCTGCATCGACTGCTGATTTCTTTGTTTTTGTAATCGACTCACTGTGGGTTTCTATGTAAAATTGTTAGTCTTAAAGGTTTGCAGTTTTTAATTACACAGTTTGCTTTGCATGACTGGTATTTAGTGTTTGAAATTTTATTTTAAAGCTTTCTTTTAGGAATACCTGATTTGGGAAATTTTGTAATGGAATATATACATGTCTGATCACTTCATTTTCTGTGCCACTCAAAACAAATTATTTTATGTGAATTGATACAAATCAGAGAGGCCTTCTGAAATTATTGTAATCATCACCTAAAAATTCTAAAAAGGCTTTTGTTGTTTTACATCTGAACCAGCTTATTCCGCTGCGATTTTTAATTTTCTAAATGCTGGGGTGGCAGAATAGTTGAGGTCATTCATGGAAGTAAGGGAGGGGAGTCTCCTTTGAAATGAGATACTATAATAGATCTAGTAAACTTATCAGGCAGGTATTTACTTTCCAAAACCACTGTGACTGTTTATTATAAGGTACTTTGAATATAATGGAGTTATGAAGTGCTATATTCTACTGTAATATGATTGAAAGTTGTTTTTTAAATGTATGGACTCTGTAAATTTGTTTCTTTAGAAAAATATATCCTTTGAAAATTGTTTGAAGGAAGCCCAAACATGCTAGTTTCCAAAATGATGCTTTTTTGTTTCAAACAGATAGTCTGGAGCTTTGGAAAATGTCTTGAGACAGAGATTTCTTGAAAAGAAAGAGCAGTTAATCATGTATGTGGGGTTTGTGTGCATGTGTCTGTGTGGTTTTGCTTAATCCTACAAATTTAAAGGACTATTTTTACAAAGATTTCACTTGTGTACATGGCATGAGATAAAGACTGGGAGGAGTTATCCCACTGCCTTATCTAATATCAGCTTGTCTATACTTATCTCATACAAATGTGTTGAGGTCATCTTCCCCGGAATGGAAAGTGTGGCTGTCATTTCCTTGGTGTACAAAGTATAAATGTCAAAACTGATACAGTTATTCAGACGGTGTTTCAGTACTTTGTAGGTACGTGATGGAGGTTTGCGGTACAGCAGCATCCACGGCTGTTTGATAAACCTAACTGTGGGCTGTCCCTGAAAGCGGTGCCCCAGCCCCGCTGCGTGCTCCCCACATCCCTGCAGGGATGCTGGCAGCTGGGAGCACAGCATGGACCTGCTGGGGAGTCGGTGTGGCCACACAGGCCCCCAACCAGCCAGCACATGGCCCGCAGGGACACGATGGCATCCCAACATCCCCCCGGCAGCTGCCCCTGCTCAGCCTCTGGGGGAAGTGGGGGGAAGCGCCAGCCTCCCCGCACTTCCTCCATGTCACGCGGCTGCCTTGTCTGCTCATGGAGAGGTCTCTCGTGGGGTCAGAAAGTCTCTGCTTTTCACCAGTTGTTACCAGGCTGGCTTTTCCATTGCATTTTCTTCTGTTTCTCTTACAGTTAGGTTGTAGTTTCCATAGGAATTACAATTTGTGGAAATCAGCTCTGTGAATTTTGAATTTTGGGTGATTTTGGTTTGGATATTCTCTTATGATGGAGACATAAAGGAATAAATTTCACACAAGCTAGGTGAGAAAGGTTATAGTTGTTTGTAGCCTCAGCAATTGTGTTGGTATTTTGTTTGTTTATTGGTGTAGACTTTTTTTTTGAGGGGGGGTTCCCCTGGGGTTTTATTCTACAATTTGCATCTGTAGATTTCATTCATCTTGACGTGTAGGCTCCCAGGTCCATTAAAAAATAGAAATAAATAGCTACAACTTCTAACAGGTGTCAATTCCCAATCAAAAATACTTATAAATGAGTCTAATTTTGACAAGGCAAAGGTAACTATCTCCTGCTCCATCAAGATTAAGTCTGCTCTGAACGTTTCCGTATTTAAACCACTTATGCTTTTCAATGCACTTTCGTGGCTGTCTTCACTGCAGCAGTGTTACATTACACCCTGTCAGCGGATAAAATCAGATGCTTTCCTTGTGAAAGATGGCTAAGATGCAAGTGAAACCTTGATGAAAAAGTGATATATTTTCTTCAACTGCAAGTATAAGTGGCTAATTTTTTTCCCTTTTGTTTATTTTTCCCCTCCCCAAAAAAGCTCTGGTTGTATGATTAGATTTTTTTTTCTAGAAAGACTAAAAGGAAAAGCTGGTTTTCTATTTCTTTGGACTTGGATTTTTATTTTGAACATCTTGAACAGATAAAACTGTAAGGTCAAGTAACTAATAGCCCCAGCTCCCAGGTGTGAAAGATACAGTCTGCTAAATCTTCTGTTTCACTAAGAATAGGCTTCATATTCTGAAGTGTCACTAATTGCATGATTGGGCTGCTACTTCCCAATACAGCAAATAGAGGTAGTTGCTGATACAGACATTTGCACTCAAAAGACAGTCCCCAGATGTGTGCGGGCACAGATGGAGCAGTACATGGAGAGGGTGTGAGCCACGCTGGTGGACTCGGCTGAAATATTGTCCAGTTTTGTGCACACTAGAGAATGGGCATGTGTAAGGAGCAAAGGGTGAAGCGAGGTGGTGTAAATATCTTAGTTATGTGCACTGGGAGCATTTTTATGGGCAAGGGACAAGTAGTAGCAACTGATTATTCCCGCTGCTCAAAAGATTGTAGAAAATGGAAGGATGCCATGGAATTTCCGGGTGCCAGAACCATACATCTTCCTATGTGTGTCTCAGGGGACTAATGCATTCTTCTTTTCAAAAATTCCCCACTGTCACCATTAGCCTCTGACAGCAAACCAGGGCAATTTCTTGGGTGTTGACTTGGGTTCATGTTTTGTTATAGTTCTTGTACAAAATATTTGAAAAAGGCAACACAAAAGTTGCTGCATTGGCATAGTTCTTAAAATGCATCCACATAGTGAAGAGTCCCTCACAAGTGCTTGGTTTGGGGTAGAAGCAAAAATTGAGTTTACTTGAATCAAGGTTTCTTCCAAAGGAAAGGGTATTTGGTATGTTGTAATCTTGAACTCTGACTTACTCTAGCCCCCATTACATTACTTACGTATATTTTGTTACCAGAAAGATTTGTTTCTTGCCTTGGTTTTTAGTTTACATCTCAAATTGTTTATATATTTGTTGCTGGTTACTCTGGGAGTTGCTGTTAGTCCTGCTGTTGCAGGCCAAAGTTCACAGGAGTTTCCCAGCTTTAACTACGGAGGTTCTTACAGGCTGTTTTGTAATTTGCACAATGTTTTTTGTGATTTTCTTTATTCATTCTTAGCTGCTGACAGATACCCCAGCCCATTAAGATTGTGGTTTAATTTCTTCAGCTTAATTTTTTTTCAGGTTTTGCATTTCGGTTCTGTTCAAGTTTTATGCCTGCCTTTATGCCAAATAAGTGCTGAATTTACCCAATTTCTCTTTAAAATCTCATTCTTTATCAGAATGGATAATAAACACTCTTACCTACTTTTTGCTTGCCTTAATCCTGAGGCAAACAAAAACTTGTTATTCACGCGATGTGTTGAATTGTGAAATGTCTTTATTTACATAAGACTTCCTTATTCAGGAAGCCAGTCTCTGCTATTTAAGGGTATAAATGAACTTCTCCTGCTTGGCTGGTTACTGCAGGCAACCCTTTCCTGTAAATATGGAAAGCATGTTCTGCAGGAGATATGTCAGTGCAGCGATGTGTCAGAAGCTCCGATCTTGTGAAGAGGTGAAGAGCTATTTTGCTGATTTATTCTGACAGCTGTGAAGATGTCTTGCTGATCCCAAAGTATCTATATGAGAATATGTGGAGTTTTATTAATGCAAAGGCAGGGACAAGGTAGGTTATGGGAAGTGGGCTTAGGCATGAGGGCACATAGACCAAGATTGGTGCATCTACTATTATTTTTATGCCTTGTATTAAAAGTTTGATAAAAGCAAAAGCAACAAAGAGTTGATCTTCTCAAGTAACTTGTTAAATCCATCCATACAGTGAACAGCCCCTGTAGTTCTTTAGTTTGGAGTATAAGGAAGAAGCTAGTTTAGTAAAACTTCTAAAGGTTGCTTTCAAAAGGAAGGGGTATTTGTGCATGAGTATATGTGGTATTATTCCCTGCTTGCAGGGAATTCATTAGTCAATATGCAGGTGAGATCAACTACCTGCAGATTTATGTTTACTGTTGCTAATAATCTAGCCATAGGGCCTTGTCTCAGGGATAGCTGCCTGGTGTGTTATCCTTTGTAGTGACTGAACTTTTACAAAGAGGAAATGTGAGGCAGTAATATGGAGAGGGCAGTGGGTTCTGACCAGTTAGGCAGAATCTTAATGGTGCTGAGGGGCAGGGAGCTTAACTAGAGGGAGCCTGCAGCAGGTGCTGTAAACGTTTTTCTTGGTAAATGGTTTTGACTGTAAGAGGAAAATCTGATTAATTTGTGTATTTGTATTAACTACTAGAATTTGCTAAAAATCTTTGCTCAACAAGGTGATACATTTACAAGATACTTTATAGTAGTGCCCTAGAAAATGTTGTTCTTGGAACTCATTCTTAAACTGTATTGTTTTTTTTCTCCCTACATGGTAACCATGGAAATATATGCACTGTAGGAACAAAAGATGTTTGAATTTTCACAATTCTCACCAGTTTTCAGTTTTCTTTGTTGTGTTGTTAATTCCTGTTATATTTCACACAGGAAGGTGATCTTTTACACTACAGGTCCTGTGGTAGTTGTAAGATTTTAGATTATTTGCTAGATAAAGTTCAGCAGCAACTGTAGAGGGTGGTACTGCACAGCTGCAGCTTAATTCCTAATTGCTGTACAAAGTACCTCAGTGTATTATAATTGAGGATATTACATGTTAAGAGTCTTCACATGGGTTTTTTCTGTATGAACAGATTTTTTTAGGTAGGGAGTGTTATGTACTGCATTTGAAAGTAATTGTATTAAATACATCATTCATTCATTTTAAGATAACAGAATTATTCAATACGATATTTGAAAACCAATAACTTACAATCAGAATTAATTCTCAGAAGCCTTTTCAGCAGTCCAGTGTGGTGTGTTCATGGTCTTGTCATGCTAGCACAAGCTGGTACCCTTTTAGAAAAGGGGCAGTTCTGTCCCCCATATTTGCCCATTTCCACCCCAGTTTTCCCTTCCCTCACCTCAGGGGAAGCATTCATGGGGAGAAGAGGGAGCAGCTTCTCTCTGGTTGTTCCCTGCCTTCTGACCATTACCTTTTAGTCTGGGCTGGTTCCCTGACCTGGCTTGGCAGTCACACCCAAGAATGCTTTTGCACTTTCAAGGAAGGTCATTACAGAGAGGCAGGAATGAGTGACTGTGGGAGGACAGGACTGGGGTGGGGGTTTTTTCAGCCCATACTGAACATCAAACTGTAGCCTAACAAACCAAGTTGCTGTTTCTTGGGCTTTTAAGCCTCAAATCACATGGATTGTTGCAAGAGAGGGAGGAGGTTTACAAATGTGTCATCTCCTTCAATGAATACTTCAAGGGCAGAAAGAAGGTATGAGAGAGAGTCCTTTCATTAAGCCAAAGCCTGGTTTTAACATACTCCAGAACTAACTGAATGCCAGTTCTAACTGTTCCATTTAGAGAATTGAAACAAAACCCCCAACTCTAATCAATCAGCAAAAGATTGCTCATAGCACTTTATTTGAAAGGAAAACTTGGGTAGTAAAGAGGGGTGCTAGCCTGAAGGACCAAAATACCTGAAGGAGGGGTGAAACAGCTCTTGGCCACCAGGAATCTGCAGGAGACTTTGTCACATCCTATACATGGATGCTCAGGTGAAGATATTCTGCTTGTCAGCATGGACGAAGTCATGCATATAATTATCAGTTTAGGATTTGAGTAATAGATCCCAAGTTGGATCATAAGTTTTGGTTGGCCAGTATGGGGCTTTTGGCATTTATTTTCTGTTGAGAGAGAAGTCACTTCTTAAAGTATGTTTGTTTATAAATTTTGATGAATATTGGGCCTGGGTTCTCTTTTAGATTGAGAAAGCAGCATTTTTTTCTCATTTGTATATTTTTTAGTGGAAAATGATTGAACTGGGACATACATACATGTACCACTCTGCTGAGCAGTGCTAGTACAAGATTTGATTGCATTTGTGACTGAAAAACTTTACTGCTTTGCATTATACATTTGAGTTTAGTGGTATATATTATACATTGCGGGGGGGGTGGGGTGGGGGCGGTGTTTAAACAAAATTTCAGGGATTCATGTCCTAAGTGACTCTGATATTTGGGTTTGGTCCTGTCTCCCCACAGTGGCAGTACAAAGTTAAAAAAATATTGTACTTTTTGGCATTAGCAGGGTGTACCACCCCTGAAGCAGTACTTTGGTATTTAAGAAAAGAACAAGGGAGAAAGACTAAGCATTGTATTTGGAAATGAAATCATTTACATTATCTGTAATAAAAATAGAAGGAAGTCAGTCTGACTGTGGCAGTTGTGTGCAGCAGAGTAGCTACTGCTCAGAATTCAAAAAAGATCGGTGTTATCTCTGATAGCTGAAAACCTGGCTCCTGTTCTGGTGTGTCTTAATCTGTCACATCTCTTGTGCAGGCTGTTGCTGTACAGCCAGCCAAGTAAAGAGGTGAACTGGGTTCTTTACAGAGCTCTTAACTCTTTTAAATTTGCTTTTATAAAATTCACAAAATACTGTTTAGCTCAAGACATCAAAATCAGGGACAGGATTAAAATAAGTTTTTGCCTGTATTCCAAAATTGAATTGTAATGGATAAGAGCAATTTGTATTTTACAACTGCTGCATGTTTTAAATTAACTCCTGAATGTGCTCCTAGGAAGATCAGATTCTAGTGCCCTCTTCTAGTTTTCAGGCATAACAGCTGTAACTGGTCTTAATTACTCTTCATCCTGTTCTTCTCTCTCTCTTTTACATGTTTTTTCCATGCCTTTCTCTTTTCCACTTTTTCCCAGTCCTTTCCAGTATTCCATAAAAGGGTTTACAGTGTACAGTTAAATAATTAGTGCTTTCATTTTAATAGCAAGCTTGTATGCAGTTTATAATTCTTACATGGTCATGTATTTACTAAAATCTTTCAACTTTGTATTCCAGCAAATGCTCCATGTGTTTGGCCCTTTTTTTTTGGGGAGTGTTGGGTTTGGGTTTTTTGGTTTGATTTGGTTTTTTTTAACTGAAGGAAGGTTCTTACGCATTCCAGCTGGTAGTTTAGTTTGTTCTGCATCACCTGTTTTTATCATAATTAGTGTTTAAACAGAAATATTAAGTTAAAACCTTGATAAATGAGATATTAATTTGATGCAGTTCATCCATCTAGCCTTAGCAGAAACAAGACAGACTCCTTGCTGGTCAGCTCTTCACGAGAGGGCCAATGACTGTGCTCACGGCAGTGTTCAGACAAGACGGACTTGTCCTCAACCAGGCTTATATTGCCTGGATTTTTTCACCCACCGTTTCCATATTGTGAGAAACAAAGTGTTTTGGTTTTGTTGACAGTCGGTTTCAGTTTTGTTTCAATGATATCATTGAAGTGTTTTTCAGCTATTAAAATGTTAACTGGCACTCACATGCTTCCTCTGAGTGTATAATAATACTTAACACTTAGCTGTGTTCATTTTGAAACACTTGCCAGGGTGGAGAAACCTTATTTTGAGCTTTGTTATATTATCCTGCTAATCAAAAGAGAAATTTTTAAAAATTAAAGTGACAGGGTAATGGTGTAAGTATGGGACTTAGAACTGGAATCAGAAGCTTTTCACTTGCTTCTGAAATATGGTACCATAACCACAGGATTCACTGAGGTATCTATATACATCTTGATAAAGTTTAAGGCTATAAATACTGTTTTTATAAAAATGAAATATACATTTACCAGAATCTCTTCATACATATTCATTTTTCCATTAAATGATTTAATTAAATAGCCCATTTAACTCCAGACTTCAAATGATTATATTACAGTTTTGGAACAAAATTTGAATTGTATTTTGATAAAGGGCATTTTAAATACCAGACAGAGATTGGCATTTAGCACAGCAGATGGGGGTTTGTAGTGGTGCCCAGTGTTTAGTCTTAATCAGTTTAGTTCTTGCTTTCTTGCTGTGAATCCTAGCCAAATACTTTTTTTTCCCCCCCCTTACAAAAAATAAAATCCTGGCTTGCTGGCTCTCGTGGGAGATGTGATTGAGAATAACAAATACTGTGCATGTGGGAGGTGGGAGAAAGGCAGAGTAACTCATGTTAACTCTCAGGACTGCTCCATCTGTGACCCCTTTCCCTCTGCTGTCATTGCAATCCTGCAACTGAGAGGTCCTCACCTTTTTGGGTTTTTTTCAGGAACTTTCTTCTGATTCACTTACTCTTAAACTGTGTTTTAGGTCAAAGTACTCACTAAAGTGCTCATGCCCTTAGTTAACAACATTTTAATAATCATGCTAACTTTTCATACAAAGGCTGATCAATAAAACAAGCAAACATATTGTAAACTGTGTGAATATACTAATAGAGAGCAATCTCCTCTTGTTTGGGGGTGGGTTCAGGGGTGTTTTGGTTTTTTGTGTAGTAGTTTTTTTCATTTGTTTGGGATTTTGTTGGTTTGTTTGCTTGGGTTTTTTTAAAATTCCTCCTATGCTGGCATTACCTAGGAACCTCTGGATCTTGGGTTCCTCTTCCCTTAGAACACTGTTCCAGCAGGCTTTGCTGCTTACCATGGTGTTACCTTGGTTCCAAGGGCAGCTCTCCACAGCCGCCTGTGATGCACAAGGAGTAGCTGAGGTCTTGTGTGTGCACTTGTAGCACTGCTGCTGACCAAGGTGAACTGAAGCAGCAGATGTTGTAAAAGTGCTTCAAGTCATTCAGTTGTGGCTCCTTGGCCATTACTCCATTTCTTCCTACCTTCTTGTGAATCTCACCAGATTTCCTGCTTTGGATGTTTGCATTGCGTAGAGCCTGCCTCTCCTGCCGGCGCTTGCTCGTGCTGTGCCCAAGGGCTGGCTTTGTGCTGTGTGTTTGTGCTTGCCTAATCCCTGGCCAGCTGCTGCTCCCTCACCAGCTCCAGCTGCTGTCCCTCCTGCCATGTTCAGTCCTTTCTGCTGTGGTCCTCGTTGTGCTGGTGCTGTTACCTGTGCTTTGCTGTTTCCTTCCAGTACCTTCCTCTCTGGTGCACCAGCTCTTCCTGCTTTGGTTTCAGCCTCCTGCATTCCAACCTCTGCTGTACCAGTAAAGCCACTTTGAGTAGGGTCTGCTGCTGGTCTCTGCATACAGTCTTTGCCCCATTCTCATCTTCACTTCGCTCAGCCATAGACAAGTCATCCTTGCTCTTCAGTGTCGATGGGAACCTGGACATCCACATCTCTTTCCTTAGTTCCTTTTTTTGGACAGTCTTACAAAATTAAATCATGCTCATATGGTGTCCATACCAGCTCCCTTTGTGCATTCCACTTTGCATACGGTAACTTCAGCTGTGCAGTTTAGACTTCTCAAGTTGCTGTTATTGGGTAATGGGACTGAAATCTGATTGAGATTTTTTTTTGGAGCCTGCTTGCCACTTCTGTGCTATCTACCACATGCCATGCAATTCACACATGCTGTCTTCTGCAACAAAGTGCTAAGTAGTGGGAAGATCACCCGATTACAGGTTTTATTGTGATCCAGCATGCTGTGTTGAAGATAGATAGACTATTGTTAGCAACAGTTCCGTGGATGTGTATGTCTTGGAATAGATTAATTATTAAAGATGCCAACTTGATCTCCTGAAGTTTTCTAAGCTGTGCTTATTTCTGTGATGCATCATCTTTTTTTCATACTGATTTTAGCTGCCTTCGGTGTTTTTTCTCTTTCTTTGCTCAAACATTCTGTGATTTAGCATGAGTCATTCTGTCTGTGTGGGAAAGGGCTGGTTTATTACAGGGTCTGTTCTTGAGTGGGGAGGGGAAAGGGTGGAATGTATTTGTGTTTTCTATGTGTTTGTTGTGGAAATGCATAAAACTTTTTTTTCTTCTTCTCTTTCTTTCCTCTCTTCATCATCTCATCTGTGTGGGTGAATGTTCCTGCAAACCCTTGGGGAACCTATAGAGACGTTTGGTATGCTCATTCCTTCATTAGTGCCCAAAGTCACAGATGCTAGGTACAGTTTAGACTAGAAAAGCAAACAAGAGCCACATCGTCACAATGTAAGGTGGCTAAAAATGTGCACTTGAGGAAAACTTCTAAGTCATCATCTAATACACCTATTTGTTTGCATCACCACAGTAATGCCAGTGGCCACTGCTACCCAGTTGGCATAAATTTTGATTTTGCGCTTGAAAAATAGAAATTAAATGTGTTCTCCTCTAGCAAGAGCTGTTGTTTTGTGCTTGAGAGTTAATTTTCAAAAGTTCAAATTCCAAGTCATATTTTGAGAATGACTGAAGCGTATGCACTTAAATTACCTAAGTTCTGTTAGCACCTGGGGAATTGTGTCGAGGTGTAGGAGCCCAGGTGACCTCTGAGAGTGAGAACCAGGCACAATTTGATCTATTCTCTCATTAGGAGGAAACTGTGATTTTAATAAGCACAGCACAAAATATTAAATTGTTTGTAAAAGATAGTGATTTTCAGATAAATTAGTACCAATGGGTAGCTTTATTTTGAAAATGTATGTTCAATGCCGCTTTCCAAGAAAAGAGAGCCAAAGTAAAGTAGAACAAGTTAGGAGTTTTGTTGCAGGAGAGTTTGTGGCTTAGTGGTATTCTAGAAATGAGAGATTTTTCTCACAAATCCACAATTTGAATATTTCCAGCTGGATCGCATTTAGTTCATAAACAGCATTCTTTATTCCGTAAGTAGAACAGAGACAAAAATGACTATAAATGTCATTGTATATTTTTATAAATAGTGAATATTCATGTTTCAGTGCAAAATATGTGGAAACTTAAAATATATATTTATATGAACAACAGAGATGGCATGAGGGATATTTCAGACATATGTACTGTAATAACATGGGAAAACTACACCAATTACTTCATGTTTTGGTTGTGCTATACAGTGTTAATGTTCACTTCTAAGCTACAGCCACTAAAGTTTGAAGGCTCAGCTTTTTGGTAATCTTAATGATCTAGGTGTTTTCTTGTCATTCAGAGAAAATATTTGTGCTACTTTGACATAAATTGATGTTTGAAAAACTATGTCAGTATTCATCACTTGATCAAGTCATCTCTGTTCTCCTAATGGAAGAAGGATCATCAAACATGAATTTATACATTGCTAGTTTCCCTTTTTTGTGTTGAAAAATTATTTCATGCCACAGGAAATCCTGTCCTTTCTTCAAATTAGGATAATTAAAAGTCATTACATGAATAACCTCTATAACTTAAAAACAAAGGAAATCTTTTCTGCACACAGGATAAATATGTTAACATTTTTTGCTGATTAGCCACTAAAATATTTTTAAATCTCAGTTAGTTTTAATACCATTTAAAAATAATTCCCTTGATTTAAACTATATTTTTATTGCTCTATCTAACCGTAAGTTTAGACAGAATTTTTTTCTCCTCTGTGATATTGCTTGTTTCTCTTAAAATAAAATTACCAAGTGGATATCATGCTTTAAGCACTTTTCTAATGTTGAGGTCTGCCAGAACTTTTGACAACTTTTCTTAAATTTTCATTTTATTTCCTGCTCCATCAGAGCCATTGATGGTGGGAGCCGTAAACCTCCTTTGAGTGTTTTGTGATAGTCAAGTCCCGTAGCACACTCAAAACAGGGGGAAGAAAGGAAAAAAAAAAATCACAACCAGCCTTCTCCAGGGCTGCTGTTGTTTTTACTGCTACTGGAAGTGTACCAGTTTAAGAAGAGAATTTTTGAAGTTTTTTTTTTACAAGGAAGTTCTGATTCATCAGGTGATTTGTTTACAACCTGTTATAAACCTAATTTTTTGACTGTCAGAATGTAAAATACAATTGCTAAAAGAGTTTTCTAGATATTGACCAGAATAATCTTGGCATGTAGCTGTATATTTTTAGCAATTGCTTGTGGCAGAACGTCACAGTACAGAAAAACCACTGTTATTAATGTTGTATTATGTGAAATGATTCAGAGAACACAAAACCAATATTCTATTTTCTCGATTCTGTGACTCTTTCAGAACCACAGCAATGTCTGAAACACCTCCCATTAGTGACTGTGCATGAAGTAATCTGCATTGATCTGGCTGAGCATTGATATTCAAAAAAAAGAGAACAGCTGAGAGATGATCTGAACAAAATATGTTGGTGCACATTTTAAACAGTCATCCAGAATTTTGCCATTATACGTTCTTTCAATTTCAATGGAAAATCAATATTAAAACTGCATATTCTCTGACTGTGGGCATGCCTAATGTGCAGTGTCGTTGTAGCCCTGTGCTTTGTCTTTGCTTGCAGTAATGCTGTCCATTTGGTCCTTGAGCTTGCAAACAGCCTTTAAACAAAGGTGATGAGGGGAAAAAGCAATGAGATTGACGTTACACTCAAGCAGCTGAAAGAAAATGCAACATTTATTTAAAGAGATGAGAAGTCAATCTTTGTGGAATGGCTCTTTATAAATGTCAGGTGTTTGGTTTTTTCCCAGTTGAATTAAGAATGTCTAACATCACCTTAAAGCCTGCTTGCCTATAGAGTATTGTGAGCTATTAGAGCTGGTAAAGTTTAAGTAATTTGTGTAGAATGATGTAGTTGCTCCAGAAAGCTTAGATATCACCTGGAGATACGGTAGATGTTCTAGACATCGATGCTTGCTTTCATCCATGGTGAAAATAGCATATTATGAATTGAAGAAAGAAGTTGATAATGAAGTTTACATTATCTCCATTGCATCCAGGGTGAATTATATTAATTAAAATGTACCTTTTTTGTGTGATTTCAGTGAAAGAGTTCCTAGCCAAAGCCAAAGAAGACTTTTTAAGAAAATGGGAAAGCCCCCCTCAGGTATCACTCATTTAAGCATTCAATAATTTTCTGAATTGCGTTTTTTTGATAATGTTATCAGGGTGTTATCAGTCTGTAATGAGCAGTGCTGAAATAATTTTATTGCAATTTGTAAAGGAGATTCCGTTTTTATGCCAGCTTTGTCACTTTTCATCGAACTTCATCAACAAAGATTCTCAGGTCTTCTCCAGATTTGAGCTGATGAAATGCTCCCACTGAACAACAATTTCTCTGATATGAATGATGTTCACAATCAACATGACAAGACTTAAAATATTTTGGCATGGTTTTAGTTGGGTTTTTTTAATAACCAGAAGCATTGGCACATCTGTAATTTACCATGTTAATAATTTCCCCCATGACAAGTAAGTGGAATTAAGGGTGTTAGGACTACTGCATAGTGCTTGGGAGCAGGTTAAGGAGCTTGTTAAAGAGAAAACTTGTAAAAATTGGGATTTTGGGGAAGGATCATTCTTGTTCTAAAGCAACATTTGAGATGCTTTGGCAATGGATATCTGAGAAAATTTACTCAGGGATATGCTCTTCAGACAACTCTCATGTAGAACTGTCTCTAGAGCTTGGGTTTTTTGACATGTTCTAATATTTTGGATCGTGAAGCATGAGGGGGTTATTTATCTGCATGTTATATTCATGATCTGTTTATTGCAAGATATTCCTTACTAAGCATGTATGGACAGCTGTATGGACAAATCACAGAAATGTTGATCTAATTCAGTTAAGTCTTCTCTGTTCTAATGAGTGCCATGTAAAATCTCTTATTAAAATTGTCTTTGGGTGTTAGTTTGTAAATAATGTGATTATATCCTTCTATGTGTAGAATACTGCTGGCCTAGATGATTTTGAGAGGCAAAAAACCCTTGGAACAGGATCATTTGGGAGAGTAATGATGGTGAAACATAAATCCACAGAACAGTATTATGCCATGAAGATACTGGACAAACAGAAGGTTGGTGGAATTTATACTGGGTTTTGTGCTACAAGAGAGTTGAATGTAGATGAAGGTGTGGTTGAACTGAGTTGCACATAGTGTACTTTTTCTTATCACACTTGGATAAAATGCTTTATTTTCTCTTTTAGCCAGTAGGTTCAGTTGCTGGTATTGTGTAGAGTTTGTACAAAGAAAAATAAAATTAACAACAGGCTAAAGAGTCTCTAGGTAGTGTCCGACGCATTAATAAAATGTTATTGGGTAAATTCTTTACCTAGATTTTGTAAGATCTAAAGACTATATATTCTTTAGCAAAAGCAAAATGTAGTGCTATAGTTCGAATAAACAAATAAACTTTTGCAGGGTACCTCAGAGTTCTGGAGGGCTCTTTGGATCAGAAATTCTCAACATTTTCATTTGTGAACCATAATTGAAATTCAAATTTTCTGCACAAATAATTTCTTTTCCATTCTTGATCCTATGAGGTATTACTTTCTGCATGTTTAATTATGTAATAATCCTGTTGCACCTGTAGTAACCTTGTAGATAGGAGTCTCAGAACAGCTGTCACATAATGGACATTTTCTGTGTTGAAAACTTCAGTGCCAAAGTCTACAGCACTGAAGTTCAGACTACAGTCTGAACCTGTATTGTTGCTCCAGCCTGATTTTTTTTTTTTTATAATTTTATTACTTTTAGATTAAGTAATCAATGTCATTTGATAAAGTTTTAATTTTAAAGAATTCCAGAATGTAAAAAAGTATTTTAACACAATTTATCAGTACAAGGAGTTTTTAATGGTTTTGACAAGTTTTTCAAAAGTGCGTTGTTTAGATTAGTAGATTCACAGGTCCTCAATATAAGAGCTGTTCTTACTTTGTAAGGCACTATAAATAAATCTGCTGCTGTATAAAAAAGATCATATTAAGACAATATTAATCGGGCAAAGAGAACTTAATAATCAGCAGCTAACAAAATCAAAGTCAGCATTGCCTCAATGTGGGCTTTTGTACTTAGGCATTATTACATTTCTGAGTAGTTTTATATAATGGAACTATGACAGTGACAGAGTTGAACTGCTTTGCCTGAGTTGCAGTTCCAGTATTCTTTACGTGTGATTGGGGTCCTGGACCTTGAGTAATGGTTCATTTAATGAAGGACTGCTTTTAAATGGTCAGACAAAGGGAAACTAAACTTACCTTTTAGTGTCAAATCTGAAATTATTTTTTTTTTTTGTTAAACTCAGAAAAGTTCAATTTTTTGCAATGAAAGCATTCTCCTATTATAATGGTTTCTAACTCATATTTTGAAAAAATCCAATTAAGTTAAAATGACATTCCAGCATAGTGCAAATAAAGACAGCCCAGCCATTTCCACCCATGGGGAAATGTACCTCAGCATTACCTCAGTATGGCTGGTGGCATCCTGCAGGCAGAGCTCCTGTAGCATCCCAGTGCTACGCAAAGAGCAAACCCCCAAATTTCAGATTTTCAACTGATTTTTTTCTTTGAACCCTTTGTCATGAATGGCTGAGTTATCATCAGTGGAGCACTTTAGGAGATAACACCTTACTTCAGAAAGCTTCCATAAAAATACTCAAGGATTTAAAAAACACTTAACTTTCCAATTTCGAGAGGTAGTAATGAATTATTACATTTTTAACAATTGCAGTGGACTTGTAGTAAATGGTTCCCAGGATTATAAAGATGTTTGCATCCAGACATCAATCTTCTGTTAGTAAATTAGATGGTTCAGTCTATAATCAGAAATCTTGATGTGTTCCTTTAAAATATCTGCTTTTTCTACTCAGCATAATTATTTATGTATTCTATTAGAAATATATTAGTAGCTTCCATTAATTGTTAAAAAATAGATGGTTTGGTGAGAAAACATTTCTATCACTGTTTATTTCATATCACTGTATGTTTATTACAGAAAACATACAAATGTCTGAAATCAGACAGTGAGCAGACTGCCTATAATTTTTCATTTCCATTTTACTTAAAAAAAAGGAAAGCATATAGTATATGTCTTTGTTATCCAATCTCATGCTTGATTCATAGAACATGAAAAAACGTAAAAATGTTGATGCAGCCAGTAGTTTTCTGTGTAGGGATGTTATTCCTTTGTCTGCCTTGAGTTAGGAAGGCTGTAACTTACCAATGTTTCCAAAAACAATTATGTTATTGAAAAGATTGTGAACAAGAGCTTGGGCGCAAACAAACTGTTGGAGAATCTGCCATTACCAGACACCGTTTGGTATATGGGAAGCTGACACTGGACATGCCCCGTGCCTGGGCTTGAGTGTGAGCAAAGCCATGTCTGAGGCCCCAGCTGGACGTTCTGAGGTGTTAAACAGCAGCTTCAGCCTGCGGTGTTGCTGCCGTCCCCCTCCAGCACCTCACTGGTAGGAGGTGCAGGAACATCTGCAGGACAGAGTGAAGGTGTCTGGCATTGCAGCTGAACTCCTCACAGACTGCAGCCTTGGCTTTCTTGCTTGCATGGGCAAGATCATTCCAGTACCGTGGCTTTTTAGGGATGAAGGAGACACTTCTCACAAATGAGTTGATTTAAACAAAGTTTTTACTCGTACCCTAAAGACCTGGGTTTCAAAAGAAATTTAATGGTTTTAAATCGTTATTTCATTTGTATGACATTTATTTCAAGACAGTAGTGAATTTTTTATAGGCATTACCTTTAAAAGTTAAATTTAAATACAGTTTCAGTCAGCGTTGGAGTATCTTGATTATCTCTTATTTATAGCTGTTAGATTTGATTTCCAAATGTAAAAACAGACTTGTTTTGGTCACTCTTGTACATTTTCTTCTTGTTTCCTATGGAACAAAGGAAAAAAACCTAACTTTATTTGGAAATCATGCCATTCTCAAAATGAGTCATAGATAAATTGTGCAGTAGGGATTAAGTAAAACGGATATAATTCATTATGCAATGTTGGGGTTTAACACAAGGAAATAATTTACTAATGGATGATAAAGAACAATGATCAGAAATCTGCTGCCTTGCTCATTGCCTTGTTTGCGGCTTAAAGTTTTGATGAATTACAAAAAGTAACTTGTTTATAAAAATGGAGATTTTGAATTTGTATTCTCCTTAGTTTTCTCACTAATGTGAGCTGTATAGCCATAAGCCTGTTTACTCCTGTTCACAGGTAACAAAATTCATAATTAAATGTGTCGTATGGAGTTTCCTGCCTTTCTTAGCAAAGGGTCCAAAGATCAAATGGATTTTATTGAAGTGCTGAGGAAGTATCTCCCTAAAAAACACAAGCAATTCTTAGAAAATGCAGAGATGTTTTCCTTACTGACTCTCATACTCAGCAAGTAGGAAGAAACACTATTTGTAGAGTTATCTGCCAACCATATTGCACAAGTGTTACTCTTTAAAATGTTATTAGATCCTTTCTTGATTCTGTTATTGTACTAGGAATCCATAAGGTTTTTCGGTACGTGTAAAGTTACAAGCTTGCTCTCAACTAATTGTTTAACATTAAAAAAATTATCAACAACTCTAAAATATCACACTTAAGCTGAGGATTGTTTTTTCTCTCCTAGGTCGTCAAACTGAAGCAGATAGAACACACACTGAATGAGAAGAGAATATTACAAGCGGTGAACTTTCCTTTCCTTGTTAAACTGGAGTATTCTTTTAAGGTAGTCATTATTTTCAAATACTTGTTGGGTTTCAGAGAAGTGCATGCTTACATTTTAGATCTTAAGATATCTACAGTACAGTAGTTCAAGTATTTTTGTTTTCAAAGATGCTTCATTTGGCACTGTTGCCAGGGCTTGAGAGGAGTGGAGTGTACTCATTTGCACTTCATATACCCTAGTTTGTCAGGTAATGATTGAAAGGATATCTCCAAATTTTTAAAAAAACCTAACTAAATTAAGTTAAACTCTTCATAGTTTTCTTTTGGAGGGCAACTGGATTTTGTACAGCAAGGGAGCTTTTAGGGATGCTTTTAGGCATCATTTTATCTTTGGGATACACCAAAGCATGTCTTCTGTACCAATATATGGAATGGTAAATTTGTAATGGTTCTGTGGACTTTTTTGCTTGAGGCAGGTCTTAGTGACAGTTTTAATCATGAAGGAAAGCACTTTGAGCTTAGCTTCTAATTTCATGACATTACATTCTAGATGGTTTGTAAAGAAATTGAGTAGCTTTCTAGTTTATAGGGTGGTATTTGCCCTTTTTTTTTTTTTTTTTTTAAATAAAATTTTAAATGAGCAGACATGTTCTATCTCAATCTTTAGAGTTCTGAGCTTTAGGGCAGGTGCTGTGGAGACAAGAATACCTCAGGCTGTCAGTTATAAGCATGTAGGAGTTCAAGGTCTTGCCCTGCAGTAGGCAGTTTACCCTCTCTTCCTTCAGGTCTCTTACACACTGTTCTGTGTCTGCAACTCACTAATTATCATTATTCAGATTTGCTTTAAAATAGATTTCTTGAGATATATGATGCTTCTTTTGCAGTTTTTCAAGAATTTCTACTCATATTGCATTATATTTGTCAATGTCATTGGATGGCTACAATTTTGCATTTTCATACATTAATAAAATTTACTCCACATAGGAATTATAGACACTACAGCATGCCCAAGGTGTATTTCTGTGTGTTTACTTGTTTTCTTAATTTCCTTAGGACAATTCTAATTTATACATGGTAATGGAGTATGTTCCTGGTGGAGAAATGTTTTCACATCTAAGAAGAATCGGAAGGTTCAGGTAAGAGTATTAATGTCCTTTAAAGTCCTTTAAAAAGGCTTAATTTGCTGATTTGGGAAGAGGGTTTTATAAAATTTGTTAGCATTGAATAAAAAATTCTGAAGGGTTAAGTGCACTTAATTTACCTCTTGTTCAATTGGGTTTAAATTAGGCAGTGAAGAGCTCTCATTATTTTGCAGTTAAATACAGGCATTTGTGATCTTTGCATGATAGAATCTTGGACTTCCTCTGCATATTGTCACTGAAATTCATGATAGTTTCTAAAAGTAAAATTTAAAGTCAAAGCTCTGCATTGTGGGATACTTTAATTTTGATTTCCATGTGTATTTTAGCTGCAAGACTTAAATTTAGGGAATGCATGTATCAATTCTGAAAATGTTTGCTTTCGCTTTTTCTTGTTACGCAGTAAAAGAACCAGTTAAAAGCTACTTAATTTGTCTATCCCTGACAGTTAGGTGGTTGTTTCAGTACCATAGCATAGCATTGGGGTTCTTAATAATCTTTTAATTCTTCACAGTGAACCACATGCACGGTTTTATGCAGCTCAGATAGTGCTAACATTTGAGTACCTCCATTCATTAGACCTCATCTACAGAGATCTAAAGCCTGAAAATCTTTTAATTGATCAGCAAGGATACATCCAGGTATGATATTCTTCATATATTTAGGGAGTGAAATTTTGTCTTGCAGTGTAGATTTAGATAATCCTAGAAAAATGTGTTTAGAATAAATGGTCTGAAGCTGTTTGGCATGTTAGCATGTTTGTGTGGAGCATTCAAATGCCCTACTGCCTAGTAATGGTTAAAACCATTGGGTTGTACTTCCTCTGACTAAAATTAAGTATGCACAGTAGAGCTGTCTGCAGTCGAGCCAGTTGTCAAGATTTCCCTTGGGGTCTGTGGTGAGAAGTAGGTGATTACATGGCTCTGTTCATCTGACCTATTTTATACGTCTGCCCTAGAACAAGATGAAAGGTGCCCTAAAATGTCTGTTTCTCTGCACTGTCTGTATAAGAAGTTTAGAAAACCAGCTCAGATATTAACCCTGACACTATAGTACTTAATGTCCATCAGATGAATCTCACCTTTGGAGAATCCTAGCCTTCCCAGCACATCTGGGTTATGAGCTGAGTTGAGCTCAGATCCACACTCCATGCTGAAATGACAGCTTGGTTTTACAATAGCCTTTTGTGGCACCTTCTCGTCTTCTCGTAGCTCTTATGTTTTTAACTAAATGGCAAATGGGAAGGCAGAGTACAGCAACAAACACTGCAATGCTGTGCTGTCCTTAAACTGTGGAAGTTCTTCTTTCCTCTTTGTGTCACCTTTTGCTACAGCAGAATCTAAATAAGAAAATACATAATAAAAATGTCTGAGAGAAGTGGAAAGGATTCATATCTTATGTTGTTTATAACAGTAAAATAGTTTTGCATGGAGTGTAAGATAACACTGTTGGGAGAAGATTACGAGTTCATTTAATGTGATTGGGGAGCACCATTAATGTAAGGCCATGACTGGCTTACTTCAGAACTGGCAACTCTCTATATGCAGGAGTATGTTTTTGTGATGGTGGCAAAGGGAGGTTTGTGTTCATATGTTGATGCTGCGGCTCCCACTTCATTTTCTTTCTGCGTTTAAAACCATTACTGTTTGTCCCATGACTGCAGTGTATTCTTCTTACATAGACTGATTCCCAAACACAGAAATGATTCTTTGCTGTCTGAAGCAGGTCTGTCTAGTCAGCACATCACCCACAGTTCTAGCTGTTGATGCTGCTGTTTCTACCAAAAATGAAGAAAAGCTGTCTTGATAGTTTGGCTTCTTTAGTTGTGACACCAATGTACAGCAACATCAGCATGGGTTATTGTATAATTAGCAATGATTCTCATTGTGGTACAGGATGTTTTCTCAGGGAATGGGTTGCAATTGAAACCAAGAAGGATGAAACAAAAGAAATGGATCCCCAAATAAGCGTAGATTTGGTAGCTTGAAATTGATCCCAGAATTTCACATGTAATTACCTAGGTTCTGTATGTGTTCCCTAATACATACAGAAAAATCACAGACAGTATGATATTGGATACAGAGTTCTGAAAACTTACTGTAGAAAACATGACAAGTGAAATGAAGAATTTATAATGTCCAAGTACTTGCCATTTGTGAATACAATTATTGCCACATTTTCCCCCCAGGCTTCAAATAAACAAACTTGACTCTGGTGATGCTTTCAAAGATACTCAGAATCAGAAGTTACTGGAAGACCTCTTTTATGTTTTCTTATTCCCACACTAATTATACATATGACCTTTATACACTCATGCAATAAAATTCTAAATTTAAAAGTCTGGGGGATATATTGACCCTTTTTGTAATTCATTTATTTTTTAACTAAAGGAAAAGATAAATATCTTGTTTATGTTCTTTAAATTTTCAGCATTACAAACAATCTGATGTTAAAAGTGTAAGAAAAATTAATAATGTAATTGAAGTACATGTGGAAGATTAGTAAACCATAGTTCCCACTATTTTTTAAATTATAATAGAAGCTGGTTTCAGGGTGATAATACATATTTTGTGTTCTTTATTAATTTTATCATGAGATCTTCTATTTGTCTGAATTAGAAGTACCAGGAGGACTGACTAATAAAGGTACCTATGACAATATGATCCATATGATTTGAGAAATAAATTTTTCCCCTGTAAAAAATGGCTTTCCAAAATATTTCAAAGGAACTTAATTTTAAATGTCTTTGTAGCAGTGCACTTACAATCAATTTGTTTCTTCCAATGACAGGTCACGGACTTTGGCTTTGCAAAAAGAGTAAAAGGCAGAACTTGGACGTTATGTGGGACTCCAGAATACCTGGCACCTGAAATAATTCTCAGCAAGGTACTTTGCCGTGTTACTCAGCCATGCATCTGATGTAGTTAAAACTTCTCACCCAATAATTAAGCTCTGAGGGAAAAACAATTGCTGATACTTCCAAAAATCAAATCTAGATTAGTCAATTCTTCGCGTATTACACAAAATGCAGTCTTTGCATTGTAAATATTCTTTTCAATATGCCAAGACTTATGCCAAATAAGGAATTTTCACATAAATGTACAGAACTTTCTACATGTGCTTGTCACATAACTTGTTGAGAGGAAAAGACATTTAAAAAATCAGTAATTAGATTATTTAACTAACATCCTTATCCGAACAACAGATCTGAGTGATTACATTCTGAAGTGTTAAAAGACTACAACAAGAACTCCAAAGGTAACAAGAAGTGCATATGGGATGAATCAGTAGTCATTATATAACTAGTTGCAGAGTGTTTCAGGTTTAAGGCAGTTGACATCAAATCAAATATGACAATCCAATGGTTTTACAACTAAAGTACAAGGTGCAGTCTAAGGTGACTTGTCTACTATTTGACTAAGTGTTCCAACATAAAAGAAATATTATTTATCCTATGGCTGTTTAAGTGTAGCACTGTATGTTTTGCAAATGGAAAATATAGAACTGCTTATGCTATAAAACAATCATAACGCATAATGTAAAATTATGCATTTAACATGTGTTTTAATTAAATACTCTTTGCAGATCTTCAAAAGTCAACAAAAAATACTTGTGTTGGGGAAAATGTTTGTTATTTGCATGGTGTTTTGCCCCTGTGCAGCTAAAACAGCAGAAGAAATTGCAGTGCATCTACTACAAAGTCTTCATAATAAATTTTTCCTGAAAGACTGAGTCTGAGCCCTGAGCTTTATAAAAGATCTCAGAGAACATATATGAAATGGATGGGTTTGATGGTTTCTTTGTCTTTCATAACATTGAATAGGTCCTACTAATGATTTAATGTTCAGGCTTTTAAGATCAGACTATAAATGACTATAACAGCTAATTAACTAAACTTTTAAGCTCTTGTAGCTAGTTAACTACATATGGAACTGAATGTTCCAAAATGCAGATAATCATGCAGAAAGGTGATAGTGTACAATATAGGAAGTGTTGTTATATATGTTGTTAAAATGCAGTTTTCCTAAGCTTTGAAGAATTGTCATTCTGTAACAAGATTGTTTTGATTTAAAATAAATAAGTTGTGCCCATTTCTGTCACTTAGGGAGTCTTGTCACAAGAGTGTTAAGAAGTCATTGACACTCATCACAGGAATGTGTGCAAAATGTTTCACTTCATGACTGTTTCGCTGTCATTTCTGTATTAGGTTTTAGGTGTATTGCTGTTGGAATCTGTGAGTGTCAGCTTGGTTGGAGTTAGGTTGTAAGCTCTGCAGTAAATAAACAATAATGTATTTGCTTTCTTTGTATTCCATAAATATATAGATATATACTGAAAATCTTGAACTGTGTTAGGAACTGTACTAACAGTGGCACGTTTCGCTTTATCCAGGGTTACAACAAGGCAGTGGATTGGTGGGCGTTAGGAGTGTTAATCTATGAAATGGCAGCTGGATATCCCCCATTCTTTGCAGATCAGCCCATTCAAATTTACGAGAAGATTGTGTCTGGCAAGGTGAGTTAAGGCTCTGGTTTTTGGTGGAGGAAATGCAGAATTTACTGGCCACTAGACAGTGAGCAATTTGGAAAGGGCATCAAGTTTCTGATGTACATTTCATAAGTACAGACATTGCTACTTGAAAGTCGAAATTATAAAAATCTGTTCCCTGCCTTCAAATTTAAAATGCAAGTTACTAAATTTACAGACATTGTGGTATTATATCCTTTTATGCTTGGATTAAAGTGATCCTATGACTATTAACAGCTACTTAGCTGTGTGCTTAATTTGCCTAATTATTTTCTAGAAATTTTTTTTTGCAATTTTTGAGAAGCTCTGAAGAGGTTTCGTCATCCCTAGTAGATCTCTCTACTTCCACAGTCTTATAGCTCAAGATATGTCTCATGTTCTGTTTGGCTTTCCTTGTTATATAAAATTTTTGAAAAGTGTTTCCAGTGTTTCCCTTGTATTTTTCGTTAATATCTCTTAGTGTGCCAGATAGCACCAAATTGTAGTCATTCTGTTGTTTCTCCTGCCAGCCAGTGTTATTTCTTTCTGCTCTCTTTATTTGTTGCAGTTCTCTTCCTTGTCCCTGCACAGACACATGCTGTGCTGCATCTCAGGTGCCTCTGTAATTCTAATCAGGGGCAGTACTTCAGCAGGCCTGTGGTGCACTGCACTGAGGTTGATTCCCATTTAAATAAAGAAGGTGGTTGGGGGTTGCTCTTGGAAATGTTTTAATGCTGTGATCCTTCAGCTATGTCCATGAATTTATGGGAATTAATTTAAAAAGACATACTTTTTAAGGAATCTTTTTCTTCTAAGCTAAAAACAAAATGTTGGGCATTTTTTGTGGTTTTATCTAATTGGCTTGACATCTGTACTGCTGGTCATCTGCCTTTTATGCTGAGTCCATGGAGGGATGGCTGCAGAAACAGCACTGGACATCAACTCTGGAAACTCTACTTTAGTCCTCAGCTAGCACTTCTTTATAACCTGGGGTGTTTCATTTATTCTACCTCATTTGCTTAGTTCTCCACTTAAAAATTAGAGTTAATATTTCCTTACTGCTTAGTGGTCTAGGTATTATAGTCATTAGAACCAGTGAATTTCTCATAATCTAAAATAGAACCATCTTGGTTCTAAACTGAAGCAGTGTCCTTGATAATTGGACTTAATTTCTTGAAAAGTTTTTGTGTTAAGTAACCCCATGATCTGTAATTACATCATAACTGATCAGCTGAGTATCGGGAGTGTCAAACATTGAGACTATGACAATGACAGATACAGCTTTCTGCCTGTTCTTTTCCCCTTCCTTCTCTCTGCCATCTCAAATGGTGTCAGTAGATCATTTGTTAGTAAAACCCTTTGTAATTACATCCCACGAATCATCTTCAAATATCTTTTAGCCAGGTTTGAATGAATTGCAAGTCAGTAGTGTGCTGTCTTCAAATAGTGCTGTTAGTTATGTAAGGCATTCAATGTTGGTGCATTTAGCTATCAGAAACAGATTGCAGTACAGCATAAAGTTCCAGATTGACTTTTCATATATGATTACTGAATGTACAGTTATTTCAGAGCATATCTATATATTCATATGTTATGTATATGCTATATACTGTGTCTCCTGCGTGTGTGTATATAATATAATCTAAAATTTTATACCTAAAAAATAGCTGAGAATATCTTGAGATGATGTGTTGGTGAGACACCAAGTTAAACTTAGCTTTTAGATCACTATAATTTTAAATTAATATTTTGCCTACTAGAAACTTTCAGTTCTAGAAATGGTAGATGCGCAGTGTAATGTTATTGATAAAGACTTTGTGAAGCAGAAATGCGTGTGCAACAATAATCATCTCTCTCTTCATACATTCCTGCTTGATTTGGTTTTAGAAGGAAGGTAGAAAATGGCCCCACTGTTTCCTTTTGTGTGAAACTGTTCCCCTTCACAGGGAGAAGAATGATACTTGTACCGTGTTTTAATGTTGTGGGTGTATAATTTTAGGTGAGGTTCCCGTCACACTTCAGTTCAGACCTAAAGGATCTTCTAAGAAATTTACTCCAGGTAGATTTGACCAAACGATATGGAAATCTCAAGAATGGTGTAAATGACATAAAGAATCACAAGTGGTTTGCAACTACAGATTGGATTGCCATTTATCAGAGAAAGGTAAGACCCTTCCTAATCAAAACAATGACGAGTCTTTAAGGAGTTGAAGTAAATTTGCTAATTATTGTGTTTATTTTTAATTTCCTAAATCTGTGAATTTAAATTGAGAAAGGGTGACAGTAGTTTAATCTTTTAAGACTCCAAAGGATATGTATTGATTGCATTATGTTTGTTGCTTGTTGGTGTTTTATCCTGGACCCCTATGTACATTCACATTCTCTTTGACACGCATGTTGTGCGTTAGTCTATTTCTGGATTATCTCAGGATGAGGCATCTCCTGCCTCTCTCACTTTCTATTTAACCCCTACTACAGAGGCATCTATAAATACTTCTCCACAGCAGAGATGAATTTATTTTCCTTTCCAGCCAGCTCTTAGCACTCAGACTGTGCTTCAGTGTGGAGAAGCTCCAGCCAAAGCTAGAGCTGTTCTTTTTTCTCCTAAAGCAACCTTCTCCCTCCTCCTCGATCTTGCTTTGTCTTGCTACTGTAAAAAAAAGCTAGAGATAAGTGATAATATTTAAAGAAATTAGTTTGAATTTGAAATGCTAACAGTCTTGACTATAGGGGCATGAACTTGCTGCTGTAACAGCAGTATTTTAAGGGCCAAACCTAAATACTAACAATAGTTTATAAAAAGAAACTGGTTGTTTTGCTACACAAAGTGACAGTACAGCTGTTGAATTATTCACTAATGTATTCATTACTAGAAGACAGGGTACAATTAATGCTTCCTGTATTCCTTGCATTAAGTATAGATATTTTTAAGAAAATATTCCCTATTGCAGAATTCTAATTATCTGTTCTTTGCTTTCTTAATGCCTCTTTGCAAGGCAGATTTATATGCACTGATTTTCATTTTGCCAGTATGCTGTTTGGGAACACCCAGGCCCCATAATATTAAAGCAGGTGTTTTAATACTGTGCTAAATATTCTTAGCATTCCTAGTGTACTGCTGTAGTGAATTACTTTCACAGAAATAAGAAGTATTTTAAGATGTTAACAAGTAGTACGGTCAGAATAGCTATTACTAGATTTAAAGGGTTGTGGAAACTGATGCTGAATAAGTTTGAAGTTTCTAATTATAAAGAACAAATACTGTAATACTACAGGTCTGAAAAAACAGCATAGATTGTAATATCATTCAAGTAGTCATAGAAATACGGCCATAAACTTTAGGCTTATACTAGTTTTTCACAGTGGCTGTTACCACTATATTCTCCTGAATAAACATAGCGTTTCTTGGCAGCTAATGTCATGTGAATGATTTTTTTTTTTTTTTTTTTTATTGCTACAGTCATAAGTAAACCAATGAATTACTTAATATTTTGGATATACAGAACCACACAATATGTGCGTTGGAAGGGACTCACAAGGATCATCAGGTCCAACTCCTGGCCCTGCACAGGACACCCCAAGAGTCACACCATGTGCCTGAGAGCATTGTCCAAACGTTTCTTGAACTGTCAGTGGTGCTGTGACCACTGCCCTGGGGAGCTGTTCCAGTGCCCGATCACCCTCTGGGGCAAGAACCTTTTCCTGATACTCAACCTAAACCTTCCCTGGCACAACTTCAGGCTGTTCCCTCGGGTCCTGTCCCTGGTCAGCAGAGAGAAAAGATCAGTGTCTGCCCCTCCTCCTTCCCTCACGAGGAAGTTGTAACTGCAGTGAGGTCTCCCCTCAGTCTCCTCCAGGCTGAGCAGACCCAGTGCCCTCAGCCGCTCCCCATATGGCTTCTCCTCAAGGCCCTTCACCTTTGTTGCCCTCCTTTGGACACTCTCCAATAGTTTAATGCCTTTCTTATATTGTGGCACCCAAAACTGCCCCCAGCACTCGAGGTGAGGCTGCCCCAGTGCAGAGCAGAGCAGGACAATCCCTCCCTTGCCTGGCTGGCGATGCTGTGCCTGATGCCCCTGAGGATATGCTTGGCCCTCCTGGCTGCCAGGGCACTGCTGACTCGTGTCCAACTTTCCACTGACCAGGACCCCCAGGTTCCTTTCCACAGCACTCTGTCCAGCCTCTCGTCCCCCAGTCTGTCCATACATCCAGGGCAGCCTCATCCCAGCTGCAGAATCTGGCACTTTCCTTTGTTGAACTTCATACACTTGCTGATTGCCCGGTCCTCCAATTTGTCAGGGTCTCTCTACAGGGCCTCCCTGCCTTCCAGGGAGTCAACAGCTCCTCCCGGTTTTCTGTGGTCTGTGATCTTTCTTAGTATCCCTTCCACTCCTGCATCCAAATCCTTTATGAAGATGTTGAAGAGCATAGGGCCGAGGATTGAGCCCTGCAGAACCTCACTAGTGAGAGGTCACCAGTCTGATGTCACCCCATTCACTGTAACCTTTTGTGCCCAACCTGTGAGCTCACCCATTGCATGATATACAGTCAAGACTTCCTTTCTTTGTGTCTTTCCATATTTATTAACACACCTGCCTGATAAGATGATTGTACTGAGGGCCAAACAGGTATTTCCACTATAAACCAATGCTATCTCCTGCAATCTCTTTTTAGCAATTTCCACAGTGAAGGTAATAGGAAAAGGTCTGATACGTCTCATTTAAAAGGATTCTAAAGTTCAAGGAGTAAATAAGAGATTTTCTGTGCTCTGAGTTTTGCTGTAAGAGAGTAACTGAGCTGCCCTTTTGTGTAGCAGTGGTGGCAATCAATGTACTCCATGTCCTGTGCTAATGAGCTGAAAGGAGCAGGATTGCCTCTGCAAGGAGAGAACTAATCTTTGTAATTTTTTAGTGATGTCTGTCAGCAAGAGATTAGTCTTTTTTCAATTTAGATTCACACATCTCTAGGCCTGCACCTTCTCAGACTGGTTTTGTTTATGTGCCACAATTTATACCTGTAATACCTGATTTCTTGGCAGGACCTGAGGAGTAATGGGAGTATTGCTGTGCTCATTATTACAGAGTAAAATCTATTGGTATTAGGCCAGTAACATTTCACATGCCTTTTTGTGTCTCCCACCAATACAGGTAGAAGCTCCGTTCATACCAAAGTGCAGAGGTCCTGGAGATACCAGCAACTTTGATGACTATGAAGAAGAAGATATTCGTGCGTCTCTAACAGAAAAATGTGCAAAAGAATTTGCTGATTTTTAGTAGGAGTAAGAGGACAAGATGACATCAGGGCTCACATTGGGATCTTTGCACTCTGTTAACAGATGAGGTGGAGCTGAGACCATCATATGTCAAAACAGTTACCTAGTTACTTCATTCCACAAAGCTGACTGAGGTCTTTATTGCCATCTTCCATGTGTGCAGTTTGCACCAACCCTTCTAACTAGGCACAATTAAGCAAGCACTGTTTGTGCAGTAACACAGAATAATAGACCACTTTCCTACTTAACTTTGGTTTCTGTCGTTCTTTGTTTCTGTGTATTGTTCATTTTCCCCCTTTGAAATGAAGTAGTTTTTTACCCAAGAATGCTCCATTTTATTTTGAATAATGTATTATTTGTGTGAGTGAAATGGAAGGTGTTGCGGCTAGTGTGATTTAGACTGAAGTGAAAGATAAATGTTGCTTCTAGTCTGTGCCAGCCAATAATTCATGTCTGTCTTGTGTCTGATGCTACAATTTATAATAATTTTTTAGTAGCTCAGACTAAACCTAGCCAACATTTTTAGCATTTTTGAAGGTAGTATTTATCGCCATATAAATGTCTGCTAAATTAACTTAAAAGCATTTCTTCCTGGAGGCTGACCAAAATTCAGTAGAATCAATTGGATGGCTTAAGTAGGGGACAGTAGCTAGACCCCGTGCCTTGGTTTTCTACATCCCTGCAGTTTTCGTCACTGCCTCCTTCCTTTGTATTTCCCACCTAGGCAGTAGGCAAGTTGCCATAACCAGACTGTACCATGTAAAGCTTACAGTCTCATGAGAGGGAGTAATTCCATCTGGTCTGGATTTTGGACCATAATAAACCAAGTCAACTTACCAGCATTTCAGTTGGCAGGTATGAAATGGCTTGTTTAAGATCAAGAACCCTAAACTCTTAAAGGAAGTTTTGGTCAGTATTGTAGAGAATTCATTTTGATTCACTTTTTCTTCTTGGTTTTTTTTCCTTAATTTTTAAAAAGTAGCCAATGTTTGGGCTCCCAAAGTATTCCTTGCTTCAAGCCTTTTTTGATTAAAAAAGGCATCCATTAGAATAAAAACCACCATGCCACAAAAAGCAAAATGCGCTCTGCCATTAGCTATGAAAAACAAATGGTTTAGCAAATGCAAAATAATGTTCTAGATGCATCGCTGGATGAACACGGTTATTTTTTGTTAGCTGTTAAGAATTAAGAGGTTATTGCCAAGTTTTTATTCTGGTATACTATATTAGTAAACTGAGGATGGAGTACTGCTACAATCATTTTCTTTTTAATTACAGCACTTCATTCATGAAGAAAAGAGATCAAGTTTAAAAACTGCAACAGCTGAGTTTATTTTAGTTGCGTTGTGTCTTCATTTCTAACCTTTCTTTCAATCAATCAGAATGTATGGTCACACAGATACAAGTATTTGGGTTTAATTATGTTTTGTATACTCTCACCAACTGACTTAAAAGATATTGCTACCATGTGCTAGCTTTGGGCACTTTTACACATTTATTTCAATGTTAATAATCAGCGGCTCAGCACTTTTTTCGGGGTTGCTTTTAAACTTATTCATAGTAGTTTTATTTGTACACTTGGTTCTGGCTGTCTCAGTGACCTGTCTTAAAACAGCACATCTAAAAGTTTAAAACTAGACTCATGTTTTATGATAAATTTACATGCATACAAGGATTAATTGTTTTTTTAAAAAATGAGCTATATTGATACATAGCCATTGAATTTGTCTGAATGCCAGTGCAAATAAACAGCTGGCATTCCTTCCTTTTAATCTGTATGACACTCCTAAAAGAAAAGCCTTTGTAGACATTTTACAAAAGAGTATGAAACGTACCACCCAATGTTCTGTATGTTTAGGTTGTTGAGCATTTTTGCACAACGTCATTAGGAGGCTGACATTGAATGCAGTCTTTGTCCACCCATATTTACAGACATGCAAGAAAAGTATAAGATACTTTGCTGTAGCAAATTTTATGTAACAAAGATATATCGTCACATTAATAAATTTAAAGAAATCCTTTGTATGAAAATGTTAAAATCTTTTGTATTTCATTTAGACCAAGGACATGCTGCTGTATGCTAGCTGTATGCGATAAATTCTACAGTAACTTTGTTGTCGTTTATGAACTTTAAAAGATTTTAATAAATGTTGGAGATCACAATTTGATTCTGTTATGATTTTAATTTTTAATCATTACATTTATAGTTCTAGAAAGGTTCAGAGATTTTTCTGTTCTGTAAAATACTGTAATCATCTTGCGTGTACAATAAGACAAAAGTCTAGGAAATTGGTTCTGACATGTTTGTCTGATATCCAGATTAAATTCTACACGGGCATAAGTGGAAGAGTCATCATAATGCCATGATATTATGCTATTTTTTAATTTTATGAAAATCCTGTTAGAAAGTAAAACACTTTTCCAATATGGCATAATAGACTTCAGTATGGAAATGAGATTCTATTTTAGAAAAGGAGGGGAAGTGTGCAATTTCCAAGGCATTAGTGAGTACATTTGACAATGTGAGTATTATACAACCCTCTCATTTAAACACAGTCATGAAATATAACTACAGAATATTATGTTACCTGTATTTAATTTGAAAAATCCTTTTCACAATATGGAAAAATTGTATATCTATGACAGTAGAAGCTTGTTAATTTTACACATTTGAGGAATTAAGTGTTGAACTATATGGTATATTTTAATTGTACTCTAGTTGTATGTAACTTTCATTTCC
The DNA here is from genome assembly GCA_013397895.1 of Origma solitaria. NCBI lineage: Eukaryota > Metazoa > Chordata > Aves > Passeriformes > Acanthizidae > Origma > Origma solitaria. The sequence continues at coordinate 4,444,669 of VZRL01003197.1, forward strand.
AACATAAAGGATTGTATCTCATTAAGTAAATTGCTTTTTTTATTATCTTGTCAGTTGCATTAAAACCCTTATTTTTAAATCCTTTAAAGTATTTTACTAATTTTTGCAAATAATTAGATGTTTTTAAGTGCTGCAATAGTGTGCAATAGTAAACATTTATATACAGAAGTGCAAATTAAATTATGTACCACACTTGTGCTGCTTCTTTGTGAATCAGAATGTTGTATGATGACAGTTGTTGCACCTCCCCACATGTGAGCAGGGTTTGAGAGCGAGAGGAAAAGGTTGTGAAACCTATCCTACACTATGAGCTGGGGCGCATTGAGCTTTACACTAACTAGGGTGTCTGGAGAAGGTGGTGTGAAGTACATCAAAGGCATTATGAGAAGTCTTGGACTTCTTAGACAATCAAAAGCAAGCAAGGTGATCATTAGCTTCAGTATTGTTTGTCTTCATATTATTTTCATTCAGACTCAATGCTTTTTATTAAAGATAATTGCCTGTTTTTAAACTGTCTGCAGATCCCGCTGTACAAACTTTGTGCTGTGTCTCATTGTGCTGTGAAACAACTGATAGAAGTAAAGACTGTTCATGGTCTTGGCGTTGTCTGTCTTGAGGCTTTTTCTGCAAGTGGTGTTTGGAGAGGCTCTGGTGCCTGCTCTGTAATGCAGCTCCTCCTCTTGCCGCTGTCTGAGCCGAGCTGTGGCCTCTGTGCTTCTGCTGCTGTACGCCTGCACCTGCGGACTTGTGTTCTTGGTTTCCTGGTACTACTGCTACGTTACATTTTAAAGACCTTTGTACTTTTTCTAAAGCTGAGCTAAAAAACCCTGCGAAAATACCGTCTTCTGCTTTTACTACAGCTCCTAAACAAACACAGCATGCTGAGCCACAGATTTGAAGGTGTCATTCAAATCTGTTCTTCGGATTTGCTGCGTAAGGAGGACTTCTCCCAGATAAGAATTTGAGAACCATTCCATAAGGAACTGGTAAAAAACCAATTCCGTTCTCCAGCTGAGGTGTATATAGCTGATCTGGATGTGTTTGATGATTTAAAAAAAAGAGTTTGACCACCACAGTTTTACAAGTGTGGGTCTTGCATACATTTTAAAAATGTTTTTAATGGAAAGCTTGAGGTGTTGACTGATTTAAATCCTCTGACAGAAAGGGTAAAATACAAGTATCTAAGGTCAGGCTGGGCAGTAAAAGGGTTAGAGCTCCGCAAGGATGTTTAAATGCCTTATAGATAGTAAATGTTTGTCATCTTACGTAGGGATTATGTGATGTGTTAGAAGTATAAGATGGGCACCTAGAGGCAAGATAGGATCTCAAGATATCTTCCCTTTCTAACTTCTGAATTTGATGATGAATAAAAGTGCGAATTAAATCTGAGCTCTAGTCACATTTTTACCTTTTTTTGTTGTTTTTGTGGTTTGGATTTGGGGAGGGGTTTCATACTACGAAAAGGGATGCTTGAGGGAAACTTGCATATACTGAAAATTTATTCTTATAATTGACTACTACAAAAAGTTCTTACCTCAGTGGGATAAAAGCAGCTTGAGGTTTCTATGAAATCATTTGGATCAGTTTCCAACAGTGTTTCAAAGACAGTAAAAATTCCTTTAGAATCCCTACAGCTTCATTGTGCTGTTCCCTTCCTTGGAGGGTCAAGTACAAATGTCTTTGCAAAAATGTGTTTCTAAGAATTGTGTATGTGTGGCTCTTTGCGTTAAAGTTTAAAAGCAACATATTTGTGTCCATTGACATGAGCTCCTGGTCAGCAAATCATGAATGGAAGAGCCAGGGACAAACTTGCTCAGTTCTTACTGATGCTCAGCTTACAGGTCTAGATTTTGGTGGATCACACAGTGGCAGTCTAATGTCTGATGGCAAGGTTGCAGCACAAAAACTCCTCAGGATGAAAGGTTGTTGGAGTTGGAGTTTGAGGAGGGAGGTCAATGATCTGTGCCCATCTGTACACAACCACAGTAACAAGTGTTTTCCTTTGCTGGGAGGTTGTTACCAGAAACTTCTTCCTTTGCTTCCAAGGTGCTGTGGAAGATTAGAAAGGACACAGCTGCAACTATGTTGACACAAATGGAGCAATGTCTCAGCAGCCTGGCAAGCAGTGTGGTATGTTCTGAGTGTGTCCAGTATGTTTCAGGAAAAATTACTGCTGACTAGGGCAACAGAGAGAAAATTGAAGTGCTGGAAAGCCTTGGTTAACTGAAATTCTTCCCCCACCAAGATAATTTAATTCAATTGAAGAAAAAAATTATCCAAGACCTCATTTAGATTTAGTGGTGTATTAATGCTTTGGTCTACACAGCATATCACAAGAATACCAGAAGTATTGCTCTTATTTTACTTTGTATCTACATTGCTACTTCGAATGTATATGTAGTCATCTCAGTAAGAGTTCAACAAAATGAATGCTTGATTGGGATATCCTTTCAGTTTCTCTCATCTTTGCAATTATCCTTCTATTTCATGTTTGCATGAACTGGGGATCTGGGTGTCCAGACTCCTTTAATTATAGGTAACACCTTGGATAAGTAAAACATGATTCACCTATCTCACAGGTGTGTTAATTCAGGTTAAATTTTACAAATCCCAAATGTTTATAAAATAACTGTTTTTAACTGCCCCCCTTAAAAAGCACTGTGTGTCCCCAGTTAATGCATTATCTTTAGTTCCCTTTTCTCTCTGGCCATACACATTGGGAAGTATGAATCTGGCAGGCTTGCTTACCAGTGGGAAAAACTAAGAGAGGAACTGAACAGGCGGCCTCAGTAAAAAAAAAAAAAAAAATCATATTGTATCAGAAACAGGATCATAGTGGCAGAACATGTAATGTGATGTAACATGTATGTCATGATCCAGTTTGTTAGTGCAAGCACATGAATTCATGTCCAGAGTGGTTCTACTTCTGTGGAAGTATCTGCTCTGTGTTTAGGACATAACCCGGGGCCTTGGCTTCATGAGGACATCCACTCCAGAGAGCCATCTCCCATGGCCACAGTACCCAAAGCTCATGGATTCTGGAAAGGAATTTCAGAGCAGGACTGAGTTTGCTGCAAGGGATGTTGCCTGTGAATTGTTGCCTGCAAGAGAAGTATTGCAGTGAATGCTGGGAGGACAATAACCCCCCAAAGTCTCATAAACTTAGTTGGTCTTTTTTAAAGCCCCTCAAGGAAACTTGAAATATCAGCACAAATGCTTTTTCACCTGGGATTTGTACAACACAAACCTATACTTTAGGGCATACGTAGTATTATGTCAGAAGTTATTTCACTGGTCTTAATTCTCTTACTACTTATTGACTAACAATTCTAACTTTTATTGAACTTTTTTTTTTTTAATGTTTCTGGTTACTACAAAATCCTGTAAACTAAAATCATGAAAGTAGTTGATCTTTAGGGTTCCTTCCAACACGAAGTATTCTATGATTGTGCCTTCAGGAGCTCCCCATAACCGACTGCTCTAGTTACATTTATTTGCCAGTAGATGTCACATTTACATGGTGTGGAAGACTGTAAGAAATGTCAGCTGCAGAGCACAGTAAGAACAAGAGACTTAAAAAATATTTTTTGTAATATGTATTATTGCACAGACTGTATGAAAATGTCACTAAAAATCCCTGATCGATAGTTCCTATTTTCATATGAAGCCAGAATCGGAGGGGAGTGTCTGTTCTAATAGCCCACAGTCACATTTCTGTATTACGTGCACTTGAAAGTTTTGAAATATACTGTCTTTAACCAAAGATTGTCACCAAGAAAAATTGAAAAGTGCTCCTAAACTGATTTGTTAAGTAAATAGTATTTATAATAGAGTGAATATAATTTCTTTAGTTGGATGGTAATCAAATTTAGATGTATGTCTACTAATTATGTTTACAGGGAAAAGAACCACTGTTCATATTTTTCTGAATTATGTGACCACCAGAGCATTTGGAGAGCAAGTTACAGCAAAGGTGCTCTTGAGAGCACCTGTGATCAGAGCCTCATCAACCAATTTAAGAGCTGAGTAAGTTTTTAAATGATCTGTTTAACTGCTATAACTTTAATGCAAAACTGTTGAATGTCATGATTGCTCATGTTCAGATGTATCTGGGTTTGGTTTATATCAAAGGAGAGAGTAGAGGGGAAAACAGGGTCATCTAATGTGTGACTGGAACATTTGCCCTACCATTACAGCGGTTTCTTTCTTGCAGTCTATTTTGGCAACCACTCTCCGCCAAAGCAACCTGTGCATCCTTTGAGCTCGCGTATTTCCACACAAATCATAGGGATGTAATTTCTTTTGGTTTCAGTGCCTAAGAGCAGACAGAGCACCCATAAGTTCCCCCAATGGAACCAGTAACTGAGAGCTGCAGAAAATGTCCTTTCCTGGGTCCGGGGTGCTTTCAGAGGGCTGAGGAGCAGCACCCTCCAAGGCTGAGCAAAGAATGAAATGCCCAGACTCTGGTCTTCCACACCTGGCATCACTTCTGTCAGTTATACCAAAATAATAACATGGAAAGAAGGTGCCATTATTTACCAGGACATGGTCACTTTAAAAATCCTGAAAATCTGAGTATTTCTGACAGTCAGATTCTTCACTGCTGTGGAAAAGTTTCCCAGAAAACAGGAGAAAAAAACCTAGCACTAATTTCTTAATGTAGTGTTTGAAATGTAGTTCAGATTTCTGCATGTGTTTTGTTGACACATTTCTGTCTGTAACTGTGCTTTACTGCATGTATCACCATGTTGTGCTTCTTTGTTTGCCTCACTCTGTACTACCAAAGTGCTACATTTTAGATTTCCCAGATAGGTAGTAGCTATTTCACTGGGATGTCTGAGCCATGATTATGTAAGATATTTTTCTTAGGCTGGATCCTGTTTAAACAATGTTGGTATTTCATATGAATACTTTTTATAAGCTTTTTGCTACATTATTACAAGCTGGGCAAATATGTGGCAAGTATTACTGCTAATATGGGCACAATGAGCTGCGTTTTATACAAGGATTTTTCAATATAAAGTATAGGCTTTAAAATAACAAAGGTTTAAGTCTAAACAGAAGCTTTATTAAATATGAGCAACTACCACAATGAGGAGTTGCACAACAAAATAAGTAGGGCAGGAAATTCTCAGTGAAGTGGATATAATTCACGTGCAGGAAGATTTATTTAAGCAATTCAGTCTTGGCAAAAAGAGGAAGCAAAAGCAGAAAGGTATCAGTGGCCTTGCATTTTAGTCGGCAGCTGGACATGCTCATTTTTAGGCTGGTATGAAGAGGGTGCAACTTTGGTCATCTTATTGGAGATTCATATGATTACGAAGAAAAGGTTGGATAACGCATATTGTATAAAAAGTACCTTGGGGTACTAAAGCAAAGGTTTTAGGGCCTCCCCACCAGCACAAAAGCGAGGGCTTTGCCCCCCTGCCTGGTCAGTGAGTGAGCAGTGCTGCTCCCCTGCAGGCTGGCAGCCAGGACCTGGCACTGATCCAGCACTGTGCACCTCTCAATCTGACGGCCAGAGCTTTCACAAAAGGTTTTGCACGTCTCCTGACCCTGTTCTTTGCCTTGTAAGGGTGTACCCAGGTAACTGTGTGGAATGTAAATTGAGCCTGACTGGCTGTTGTGCTCTGACCTAGTGTTTAAACACACGCTGTAACTGAATTGCCTTGAAATTGAATGCCAGGCTGGAGTCGCTCTGCTGCATTCTGGCCATAGGTTTTCTGCCTCCCTTCCCTCCACACTTGCTTAACACTACTGCTATCTTTAGCCTTTTGTCTGGGCTTTATGCAGAACTTCAGAGCAATATGACAATACTCAGCCATGTAGAAAACCCTGGCAGGTCAGAAGGGACTGTGAAGAAGACACAGCATGGTTTTTGGAGGACCTTCCTGGCCAAGGCAGGAATTGAAGAAAGGCACTTCACTGCTGGCCCCCATGGGCTGGGAACTCTCTCACTCCTCTGTGCAGTGCTGAAGTAGGGAAGGGAGAGAAGGACAACAGGTATTAAGCTGTAAAATGCTGTGGAGAAAGGTAAGTGGCAAAATTCCATTGAAGCAAACTAAAAAGACTATGGACAGGGCTGGAAAGGTCTTAACTGAGGAAAGATGGTTTTCTGAGAGTAAAGTGCTGGAAAGGATGTCTCAAACAATCAGTACCATACAGGTGTGATAAAAGTGTAGTGTGCAAGGGGTCATTCAGAGCAGACCGGAGAGGTAGAGGGTACTGCTGAGACCCTACTGCAGCCCAGGGTGCAGCTTCAAATGTCCTCTCCTGGAAGGTGAATGTACAGAAAGGGGAAAGGGAAACAGATCAGAAAACGCACACCATAAAAGGGTTGTGGTCATTCAGACAGCTAAGTCTATTTAAGAATATAAATACCAGAGAAACAAAGAAGACAAATATTAAATAATATTAAACTACAGGAACAAACAGGTATAAACTGTTTATATATTTTTAAAGCTGTAGGTTAAAAGTTCTTAATCGCCAGCAAAGGGAAGCCGGACACAACCATTCTGCCTGGCAGAGTGGGACGAGTTCCCTATGGGCCCCAAGCCAGCGCTGGGTGTGGATGGGGCTGCGTGAGGGCTTGGCTGTGATGGCAGCAGATCAAACTCCATGGCCTGGACGGTCCCTTTTCAATCTTGTATTGCTAGGAGGGAAATGATGCAAAAGAGATTTTTAGACTGTTGTGATTAATTGGCTGGACATGGCTATGGATTAATTCAGTTTGCAGGGCAAGCTGGCATCTTACACCCATGCCACTTTCACACCCATGATGAAAGCTACTTAGAAACAGCCTGTGCACCCATTGGACTCCCGTGCCGCCAGTGCTGTGCATTATGAGAAATTGATGACTTTTTGGCCGCCAGCCATGTTTGGATGAAATCTCTCTGGTTTACTTTCTTCCTTACAGTGAGCAGCAGAAACCACAAACGATCGCAGCCAGCCCCGAAATGTCGCCCTGAAAACCCGGAGGAGAAGCCAGTGTTTGCNCCCGCCGGGGCCGTGAGGGGAGGGCGCGGCCGGGGCGGGCCCGGGGCTGCCCCGCGGGACTACAGCTCCCGGCAGCCCCCGCGGCGCCAGCCCGCGCGGCCTGTCCTGTGAGGGCACGGGCGTGCCGCGGGCTCTGAAACGTTCGCTTGTTGTTGGCGAAGAAATACGCGGTTTATACAGGCTAGACCCATTCTGCTCTGCATAAGGCCAGCTTATTGAGAGGGGCTTCACGCACTGTGAAACCTCATGGGTCCTCCTGGGTGGCTTCCTCACTCAGCTTCCCCAATGCACTCGTTTAAACGTGTTTTTACCCCGGGCACTGGAATAAAGAAGGTTGGAAGGGTTTTATTTAGCTCTGGGGAGCTGAAATTCAGTACCCTCTGCACAGCTAACAGGGTGCTATGCTCTCGTTTGCCACTCATACAGTGCATTTGTCTTCTACGGTTTCATTGCCAGGGACAGAACAAAAGGATAGCTTTTCAGTAGGAAACTGGCATTTTTCAATACCCAGGAAACAGGGTCCACTGGTGTCCGATACCTGCGCTGACCTCTGCGTGTCTCCCCGTGTATAATAGCAGAAGTTCAGACACACACAGGACTGACCCCTTGACCTGGATCTACCAATCCTCTTCTCACTTGGTTCCCTGCATGGCTTGGAAACATTGGGGGTATTTTTGCCGAAGTGGGATGCAAATAGTCAAACAAAAGGCTAATTCACTTTTCTGCTTTATCTCCCTCCAGACGTAAGTTCATTATAATTAAATTACCTTACCCCAATGAATGCCAATACAACCCACAGATCATATTCCACACTGAATTTTTCCACAACCCATTTCTTTAAAATTCCTCTCTTTGCTCTTCAAGGTCCTCTGGAAGGAATGCATGCACTGTGTGAGCCTCACTTCAAATACTCAAAGGATTAACTGAAGAACATGATGAAAGGGAGAGTGTGAGTAAAATAGCTCATTTTTATTTGTATCCTCAAATGTCAGTTCATTACCAAAGTTAGAAACCAGCTGATGCAGAAAACTCATTATGGCTTCATTTAAAATGTTTATTTCTTGAGAGACAGAAAAGAATTGCCTTACTCGGCTCACTTGTCCAACACAAATATGCCACGTTTTACAGAACACTTTGGGATGGGAAGAGGGTTTTCTTTAGGGCACAGTACACTTAATACTCTATTTATCTTGTTTATCTGCATTTATTTAAATCTCAAAGCAGCGAGGACTGTTACTGCCCTCTGTTCTCAATGCTTCTGTCAATACTTGAGTCCTTTTACTTGCAAAGCTTCTGCAAGCATTGGTTATTTACCTGACAGCACATAAGTCAGACAAAATGAAGTGGTTGGGGAAGTCATGTCTACAGCCCTTTGCCCAAAAGTCCACTTTTCTGGTAATTTTAGTGCTTGTAACTGTGTCCAGTTAGCAGTTAGGTGACCTGGATCTCCATGCAGTAAGCTATGTCTGCTAGTGAGATGGATGCAAAGTGCCTGGGACAGCCCCATGTGCCCACTCTGGCAGCCAAGCAGACTCTGTGCGTCCGTGCCAGCTGGGCACTCATGTCAGAGCTCTGCAGCAATCAGGCCAGAGTCACCAGCAGGTTCTGTGTGAATCCCCAGGTAACTCGTAATGTCCCCCTTGCCTTGCAGCAAACAACAAGGGGGTGAGTGGCTTGATTCAGAAGGAAATTTTTCAAGTAAAACAACCCACAAATTTTAAGTAACCCAGCCTGTTAAGGATAGTCAAAAGGTCACAGCATCTGAGTAATGGCTGTGATGCAGCCCTGGCTGCAAAGTCCATGTGTGAGGAAGGCAAGGTGTGTTGAAATTCCTTGCCTGATTTCCCTTGGACTGACAGCGTATACATGTAATGCTTCTATGCCATTAGAAAGTATCAGGAATCAAGGAAATACTGAAGAAATAAAACAATAGTGTAAAAAGAAAAAGTAAGTGTTGTTGCCAGAAAAACTTGACAACTTTTGTATTAAACTCTGTGGGTGAGATTTTATTGCCAGTGTGACAGACATAGCAATTTGTAGATTCTTTGAGTTTTATCTGTCTGTACAGTAAATCCCGTGGGTATGGTCTCCTTGTGAAATAAAGTCTGGAGCTCAGACGAGTAAGATCTCTAGACTCAGTACCTCCATGTCCTCTCTTTCCCCAGTGCTGGCACGGTGGGGGTGACTCGGTTGTGCTGTCCTTGGTCACTCCTCTTTCCCATCACTCCGAGCCTGCTTGCACGAGTTCCACAGAAAGCCAAGTGTCTGCTATTCACATGCGTGTTGACGAAAATCATTCTAGGAATGAATTTTTGTAACTTTATCAATTTTCCGAGATCTGGCGGCTCCTATTTCCTACCTTGTATAAAATTTCCTCGGGTCAGTACTGCATAGTTCAACTACTTGGGATTTGTCTCCTTTCTGTTACCTCACGCTCCCCGCTTGGTAGGATGAGTAGCAATGTCCACAAGGAGGCCCCAAGAACCTCAGGTGATGACCCGAGCCCCGAGTGCTGCTCTCCGGCCGTGTGCCGCCGGCAGGTCCGCGCCCGCCCATCCCGGCCCCTGCGCTGCCCGCGGCTCCCCCGCAGGTAAGCGCTGCCGGGGGAAGCGGCTCGGCGGAGGCGTCGCTCCGTGCCCCGCCCCGCTGCCGTCCCCAACCCGCCGGCTCC
>VZRL01003197.1:4454605-4511670 GCA_013397895.1 Origma solitaria
GGGAGCCCCCGCCGGCCGGGCCCGGGGGCTCCGCGGGAGGTGCCCTCCCCGAGCCCGGGGGCTCCGGGCCGTGCGCGGCCGCGGCGCGGGGCGTTCCGCAGGTAGGCTGGTGCGGGTGTCGTTTGCAGTCACCTCAGGTGAACCGAGAAGTGATTTCAGGGAATGCGTGGAGTTGTTTGGTCAGCGATGCAGGAAGAAGCATCTTTTCGATGAGTTTGTTACTGTTTTCTTGGTGCTTTACATGCTGATACATGTATAATAAAGGGGTCTTTTCTTTTTTCTCACAGCAGTATTAATTGCTATTCTCTATTTTTGCAAAGTTTTAGCTTGAAGAGCATGATTTCCCTATTCTGTACTTCCCAGAGCTTTGAGACATTTCACTGGCATCCATTAATGCTACAGCAAGAGCATTCTGAGTCCTTGATCCGTTCTCTGGTGGTCTCTGAAATAGAAATGGCTTACTTGAGAACAGAAAGGAAAGGCTCGGGTCATTTCTGCATGTTCTGTGGAGTGATGGAAAAAGCTATGTGGTGAAAGTACTCCAGCATGCTGCAAGGAGCTGGATTTTTTCCTGTGTCATTCGTGTGCAGCTTTCCTTTTTGGAGTTCAGTGTAACATACCTATAGAAGAAGCTGCTCTAGTGCAGGAAGGGAGGTCTTCTGGATAACAGACTGATTTAGGCCTCAGGAGTTTGGTGCTAAATTAGTAATTCTGCTTACCAGCTTTATGTGTGCAATGGGTATAAGAGACGTGCTCATCTGTATCCAAGACCACATTTGTAAACAAGACTATGGATTTCCAAACCTTTCTAAAGATCTTCCATCTCTTTGGATCTTCTGTATCACAGGATGACTGAAGGCCTATTAAGCTCTCTCGATACACAGCTATATATTGCAGATCAGTCTCCAAATGTATGAATAATAGAGTTTGATCAAAATTTTAATACTTGTAAAAAAGGATCAAATGTAAAAAGGATCCAATGTAAAAAGGATCAACCTTCCTTGATTTTCAGGCAAGAAATATTTCTTGTGTTTGAAGCACAGGTCAACTTTTTTTTCTAGTTCATTAGCTACTATCAGCTCTGCCAGACTTCTGAGGAAATCAAGTCTTTGACAGCACTATTGCTCTCAAGGGGAAACATTCTTCTGTCCCTGTAGAATGTTTGTTTCTATTACATTATGCTGCTCTTGTCATACTACCAGTAATTAAACACAGCTTTTTTTTTCCTCCCTATTGATCAGTTGCTGAAGTAAAAGTTCTGTCCTCCTCATGCTAACTGTTGACATGGAAAACAAGGAAAATGGCTCTCTGGATGTCAAAAAGTAAGTGTTCCTTTTATGTAAACAGCACATGTATTTTGAACTAATGTGGTTGGCAATAGTGGGCATCTCCATCTTTGCTCATTTCAAACCCTCCCTGTTCTTAATTACTTTTATTGTATTTCAGCTTTGAAATAGAAGAGTCTAGGGCACTGAGTTGATTAAAAGCGATATGTGGTAGGACTTCACAGCAATGAAGAGATGTAGAAGCTAGTAACTTTGGTTAGAGGTACACCTTTCTCCATTGGTTTTTTTTTCCCTCTCAGCCAGAGACTAAAACAAGTGGTAGCACTGTAACCAATATTTTGCCTCTACTCACGTGTCTGTTAGTGGCTTTTGCAGAACCAGTGCCTAATGGAGAGAAGTGTCCTGTGTGGAAGTTACCTCTCTCTTACCTCTCTGCTGGCAGCGTGCCTGTCTGGGGCTGGGAAGTAGTAGCAGCATATCACTTAGGTGTCAGTTCCCTTCTGAAACAGATACTTTAAGCTGTTTATTGGAGAAGCCCTAAGTTGCTGGGGTTTTATTTCAGACCTAGGGTGGGAATAAGGAAGAGACATGATGTGTACTTCTCTACTGCTTTCTTTTGTGTGGTAAACTGCAGGCTAAGGGATAGGAACCTTTTTTTAGGCATTTACTTAACATCGGAAATTCTTAAATTAGGACTAGCAATTCTGAATGAAGTTATGATGTGAGAAATTAAGTTCTGTGTGCAAAATCTGGCCTTGCTGCTTTAGGGTTATAGAAACCATGGTGAGAGAGATGTACACATATGTATATATATTTAAGAAAAAAACCACAAAGAAAGGTACTGAGTGACCTCTTAGTCTGTTCTCTCAAACTGCAACGCATCTGTGCAGCTGCACCTCATGATTCTCCTTCAGATCTCTTTTACATAAGCTGTCCAAGAAAACGTGCCAATGCATAGGCTACCAGGCACTAGAATACTGTAAACAATAATGGTCACTTCAGGCTACTGATAAAACACCTGATTATGACATAGCATCAAAAGATCTGATGGCAGCCATTAAAATCAGCATCCTACCCCTCATCTGAGACACTGGCTACCCCACACCAGCATAAAGAGCGTTTTCCTATTCAGTGGCTTGAATAAATATCGTGCATGTCCCTCAGAAACCACCTTGTCTTTGACAGTCTGGTTTCTACAATGAGCACTCTGTGGTGGGAGGAGAAGGAAGGCAGTCAAAGCAAGGACAGTTTACGTTTAATCATCTTCCCCAAGGCTTGGGTGATAGAGGCTCAACTACTGATTGCTAAGGTGGCTTTTTACAGTTGATGGAAATTGTAATTAAACTGTGGGGCTCTGGTTTCTAGATGAATGTGTATAGTATGTATGTGGGCATATCTACAAAGGAAGTATTTGACACTTTCTTGAAGTGGTTATAAATAGCTGTTTGTTCTCCACTATATCCTTTCAGACCTTGATGCTTCTGCCACATGATGGCAATAAAGGCACAGGGACAGTGCTGAAAAAGAGACAAACCTTATTCTTATTCATTGTCAGTGCATCTAGTATTTAATTTCAAAGCCTAAAATGCCAGTCCTCTTAAGCTTTTAAAGTATCCGGGATGTCAGGCATAAGCCAGTGTATGGCAAAGCCATGGATATTATATATTCCCTTTTCTTGTCTGAGGAACAGAGCCATGTCAATAGCAGGGTGAGGAGGAGACTAACAAAGTCTACAAGCCAAATGAGCATCTGTGTGGGTAGATGGGTTAAAATCCAGCCAGCCTCCAGCAGTCTGCCGCATGCCTTCCAGTCTTCTGCAGCTGTAGCTGTGGAAATTAGCTCCTCTTGAGGTCCAGCATGATGCTATTCCTTGAGGCAGGAATTTGCAATTGTTTCCTATGATTAATTAATGATTGAGGTAGAGCCCCTGAAGTCATTGCAGTTGAGCCCTGGATGGGGCTGGACCAAGCTGTAGTTCCATAGTGATAAAAGAAGAGCTATAAGAAAATTTAAGGCACCTAGGCTGAAATACAAAATTGTGGAAAGAAGGATCTGGGACCATATTTAATTTTAATTTCAAATGTTTGGAGAAGTAAGCAAATTACAATTAGGTAATATTTTTACAGACAGAACCTTTTATTTTCTGTTTAGGAAGGGTTAAATTCAGTATATATTTTTTTTAACTGAGTTGTTGGGATTTTGTTTATTTATTTTTAATTTTAAGTAGGAAATGAATATTGAAAGTGACAGTCTATGTCTTAGGGAAAATGCAAAGATTTAAATATAATTTCTCAAATGCTGCTTTTATAAATATGTGCAGATTTTGTGTGGCACTTTTCACATTTTACTTCTTAAGCATCAGAATGTTCACAATACCAAAAAATCTTAATTGAAAGGCATTCTTTGATTTAAAAAAATAAAAAGGAAAAAAGTGCAGCTCCGATAAGGCCAGATCGTCTCCTTTTCAATTTTGCTGACTGTTGCTTTCTATGTTATCACAATCAGTGAAGCAATTCATGAAGTAAGTCATTATATGATGAGCAAAAGTAAGAAACTCCATTTCTCATTGCTTGGAGATCTGTGATAAATGAAAGAAACTGCTTTTAGAAGGCCAAGTGCAGCACAGGTTGTGGATGATCCCTGTGGCCAGATTTTGTTGCCATATTGACAGACATGTTTCAAGAGTTCAGGGAGATGCAAAAATCATTGTTTTCGTGAGTGCTCCTTCCCAGGGCTTGGAAAGTTGTAAAAATAAGAATGTTTTAGAAACAGTGATGGGAGACACTCTATGTATAGATTCCATTTGGCTACTTTGAAAAGAGATTGGCCCTTGATTCACCCAGTTATTTTGCTGAAAGACATACAAGTCCAGGAAAGGCAGAGATGGTGACAGTTGGATAAGAAAAAATTGAAGAACAGAACACAAATGGTGTCAGGAGAGTATAATCTGTGTTTCTTTTCCAGCTGGTGCTGTTGAAATCAAAGTCCTGCCTCTAAGCTTCAGACCAGAAAACAGACAGGATTCTGACACCTGCCCTGATCTGTACAGTCTCGATATTTCTTCATTAGCATTATGGTTAAGCATGCAGAACAGTGGAAAATATTTGGTGTGAACTTCAGGAATTCTGGTTGAAGAAACTTGTTAAAGAAGCTCTTTCATGTCCTGCTCTTCCATCCTCATAAATTGCAGTAGAAAAGGCAATCAAGCTCACCATGTGTCTTTTTTACCAGAAATTTTTAGACACACAAAGGTTATCTTTGTGATAGGGTGATTACAGTTTGAGGAAAAGAAATGCAGGACAAGCACAGTAATATGAATATTTTGTTGATTTTGCTACTGTGGAAAGCAATTACCTGAGGTTAATCACAGAAGGAATTAATTCTGATTGTGTTTAACAGATGCCAAGCTATTTTAAAAGTCCATAGATTTGTCCAAAGATGAATCCGAAAGCAGTTTGGGGAAATTTTCTATATTGAGAATTGGTGCAATCATTTGGTGCCTCTTTTGATTTGTTTGGATTGGGTAGTTTTGTTTGTTTTTGGTTTATTTGTTGTTGTTGTTTTGCAAGGTGGTTACCAGTAATTTCTACTCATGTTACAAGGAATGTCTCATCTGCGTAAAGAATAATCCACATACAATTCTCTAAGTACTTGGCAGCTGAAAACAAACTTCAGGCTTGGGAGGCAGGGATTTGATACCCCAGTTATGGCAGTTTCATTCTCCAACAGCAAAGACAGCACACTTGCAGGAAGTGATTACCTTTGGCTGATGTGAAGATTCACGTACTTCCTTCTTTTCTGAAAGGAGAGGTATCTCAGTTTTCCCCAGCATCAGGTCTTTGGAATGCAAAAGAACAGGAGTGACTGTTCTGTACTGGGGCGGGGCAAGGTGTATCAAAGAACCCTTTTCCTGCAGAAACAAGGAAGGAGGGGATGGATGTACATGAGGTGTGCACAAAGAAGCAGCGGATGTTCTGCACACCTTTAGTGATTACTTGTCTGGATTTGCACTTTGCAGTTCAGTAGAGAATGGGAGACCTCCGGATCCTGCTGACTGGGCTGTTACCGACGTTGTGAATTATTTCAGAACAGCTGGATTTGAAGAACAAGCCAGTGCTTTTCAGGAACAGGTAAATCTGTTAGCAAACACCTTTTGACTGCCACCATTTTCTCACATTACACATTTTTGCCATGGGCCTGGTAATATACTCTAAAATGGGAGAGAAAATCCCACATTAATGGGGGGATTTTTGTCTGTTATTGCGTGACTGGGACTGTGATCTCTGAGTAGTAATATTGTTCTACAAGCCGTGGATAATGAGTTGGAGTTTGTTTAAAATAGGATTCAGAAAGGTGAGAAATCTAAACAAATTTTCTGGCTTGAACTCAGTCTCCCTATACAACCCACTCAGTTTCACTGACTTGTTATTTAAAATGTGAATGGTATTAAAAATGTGAATTCCCTTCTTTCTTAGTGTATGTGCAAATACACTAATGAGTATTTATCAAAGCTGCGGCTTCTAAGCAGCAAGTTGAGTTTGAAGGCATAGGGTGGAAAGGCACTGCTGTGTCACATTGAACTTGGCAGTACAAGTGAACATGAAAAGGACAAGTTGGCAATTAGCTGGCAGAGAAGCAGTATGTTTGTAGGATTCAGTTTGAGAAAGGTTGGGTCTTTGTTTCTAGGCCTTGTAACTGCTGATACTAATGGAAGGCTTCTTTCTGTAGATTAGATCAGCAAAGAGTTTAACAGTCAGATGTCCCATTGTAACTCACCTGCTGGTGAAGGTGTGTTAGTGGGGCAGCATAGGGAAGTCAGCTTACTTGGCCTACAGCCCACCAGTTCCATAGAGAAGTAACTTATATCAGACTGGCAGTTCACCACCTCCCCAGATAAGTCTGTAGGTTTGTATGTGACTACCAGGAAATTAGTCACCCACACTTATCAAAATAGTTATCAAAATAGATGGCTTGACCTTCTAAGGTACTGAGCTGGTGCTAGTTATTGGCAGCTTTGCAGGGACACTGCACATTGCACATGAAATAGCATCATGGTTGGTCAGGTTAATGTTGCTGACCTTCAGCACAATGTCTGTGAAATCCCATCTGATTGTAATTGATGCATATAACAGAGTATCTAAATTTAGCTCTTTGTTCTTGGGGGTGAAAAGCTTGGTGTTGGGTCTCTCTCTGGCAGGTTGCAGAGAGAGGTTCTTTCTGCAGCTATTACTCATTTTTCTGAATTTTAGGATGGGTGAACAGGCCAAAAAAGAAAATGTTTGAGTATGTCCATTCCTTAATACCAGCAAGCATGTCTCCTCAACAGCTCTGGAAATGTGGCTTTAAAAGACCACACAGGCAAAGTAATTGTGGCCTCTGGGAGTCTTTTCCTTATACTGACAGATACCTCTGACTTTCATCAAATATCTTAACCTCTCTGCCTCCCAGATGGCTTGTCAATAATACTGCAGTAATTACTACTGATTTTGCAGCAGGAAGGTGAGGCTAACTTAAGAGTTTTGGCAAATCAGTTTGCAACAGCCTTATGGAAAGCAGCATAGAAGTAGAGTGTAAAGGTTTTATTAGTATTCTGCAGTGAGGGCAAGTGGTTTCAGTAGGGTAACTGAGGGCTCTGCTAGGATAGCCATGTGCAGAAATGTGGATGTGATTCCACTGCCAACTTCACCTTATGCTAAAACCTTGGAGAGAGAGGCTGACAGGTGCCACCAGGATGTCGCCAGGAGCTGAGGGATGGACAGTCACAGCAGAAGTCATTGCCACTTCCTTCCCCCTCCTTTCTATTAGCAGCATGAGGAGCAGCAAGTGCCTGGTTCTGCATGCCAGGTTTGCCAGCCTGTTCCCTGTCTGCACCAGGAACAGCCCTATAAACAGCATTGTTCCTAACTTCTTATCAGTAGTGCTGTTCAGTTTCTTCTACACTGCTTGCTACCACTGACTTTAACTCTGTGTTCTTACAGTATTTATTAGGATCTTCCAGGTATGGCAGTGTAGATAAGTTCACTTTGAATCCTTAGCCATCCTCTGTCCAGAGCACCAGGTATGCAGCTGCAGTTCAGGCGCTCTGTATTTCCCTGTCATTTGCAGTTGCTGGGGCCCCAGAAACCTAGTTTCATTTGATCTACTGCCCTGAATATGTACTGGAAGGGGAATGAGTTTGTAAGCGGTAAAGGAAAGTATTCAGTTTCACCTACAACACTGGGAAATTGTTTTCCACTGAACTGCTTCAGTAGGGGTAGCACAATGGTTTCCTTACAAAATATCCTTAGCCCAGACTGTAATCATGACATCTATTATTACACTGAACTTTGACACAGCAGTAACTGAGTCCACACTTTATTTTGATGAATCTGAATATGGCTGGACTCACCTAAAACAAGCGACTCAAAAAATCTTTAAGACCTTAATTTTTCTTACAATATTTTAAGGAAAATGAGAAGACATTTTGAGGGCTGCAGAATGTTTTATTAAAACTGTATTGTAAGTGCTGGTAAGAACTGATGCTTGTATGATGATTATATATTATGCCTTCTTGGGAGTTCCACTGATTTCAGCAAATCAAAAGAGCTTACTGATGAACACAGATTCAACTGAAAGACAATTGTAATTGTTGAAAGACAATTTTGTAATTGCCCCATTACAAAAAGACATAACATCAGCAAGTGAATCAGACAAGCCAAGAAGCTGGGGACACAGGATACCTAAAGAGGGAGGAACAGCAGTTGCAGGATGAGGGTCTGAACACCTTCAGAGAAATATAGCCTTCCAGTATGTGGCTGAGCTTTCTCTGGGAGCTCTGGAAGCACAGGGGACTGTGGCTCACCCCAAGACTGAAGCTCTTTGCAAGGTCTCAAGATGTGCTTGTGCTCTGACCTTTGTTATTGCCCATGTGGCTTCTTGACCACTATTGTTGTGATAGCCAGATATGCCCACGTAACCCAGAGCTGGTTTGCTGGCTTCACTGCAATGCCTTGCCAGAAGGGAAACTGGGGTTTGACATCAGCTGGTGTCCACTGCTGCTTTCTAGCCAAGCCATGGCATGTGAGCGTGCTGGCTGCTGCGCTCTCATGTTGGCCTACTGTAAAACTTTGCACTTCTCAGTCACTTAGAGAAAGGGCAGAAAGAGTGGGAGGACATGAAGCTTAACCAGTCCCTTGGTTATTTGCTGAAGACAACATGATACTGCTTCTGAGGGCATCCTGGCCCAGTGAGGAATTATTGTTAGGTCGAGTTGTGCAGAGAAGTCTCTCTGCAGTTAACATTAAAAAGGCGTACTGAGAACTGGCATCGAAATTGCATCCTGAAAAAAATCCAGAAAATAGAGGAGTAGCTGAGAAGAAATCAGAGAAGTCACCAGAGCATACAAAGTCTTACCTGGTGACAAAAAAAAAGGAGTAACTGTGACAATTCTGCAGAAGCAGGTTAATGTGGAAAATTTGAAGTGAAAGAGGTAAAGCTTAGAATACACACAAAGATATAAAATGCTTGAATTCTGAATATGTATTCACTCATTCCTACCCAGATGTGTTTAAAGAATCAGTTTTCTATTCAGTGAAAGTCTTAGTAGTTACCAGCATTTCTGGAAACCACAGGGAACCCTGTGGAAGAAGAAGGGAAAAGAATAGATGCTTTTTTCCTATTCTTGGAGTTTCTCCTATTCCAGGTACTGGATTTACTTCATTTGGATCCTACCAAGCTGGAGGCTGTTCTTCCTCCATAGCATCGTTGAACAGCAGCAGAAAAGGCAACTTCAGATCGGTCATAGCAATGAGCAAAATACTCACTGGTGTCAAAATTCCCACAGAAAGAATTGTGACGAATGGAAAAGAGAGGATAGAAACTGGTTTTAACCATTAACATTCTCAACAGTAATTGGAAAGAGGCACCTGCTATAATTGGGTAAAAAGTTATTGGAAACTTTTTTTTCTTTTAGAAATACTGTTACTTGGGGTTCCCTTGAGGGATTAGCAGTGGTATACTTCTTGGGGATATTTTAAAGAAATGCCACTTTCAGCTGATCTTTGATTATGTTGTGGTTTGTCCATGTATTTTGTGTTTAAAAACTTTATCAAACTGCAAGAGATATCAGTCAGAACAAATTCCTACTGAACTCTAATAGAAATCTTCTTAGCATTTGAGTTAGTTGTTGGCCATTGATAATAAATTCAACAGTTAATAGTGAGGGGTTTTTAATTAAAAGTATAAAAAAGAATGAAACAGCAGAGTGGAGACCAGTGCAGGAGAATGCCAGATAAGGCTATATGCATGTTTGGCTCTGATGCCCTTTGGGGATCTGGCTGTGCTGAAACACCAATCAATGCATTGTGGTGTAGCTGTAGCTCCTGTTTTTGGAGTAGTTCAATGTGATTGAACTGTAAGAATGTGTAATGAAAAGTATGGTCCTGTACCAGACAGGCAGAAGGGAGTTAAGAGATGTGGATTCTTTCTCTTCCATTTTGAAAGGTTTTGAGATGGAAAAAAAACCCCAAAACCTACAGAATTTGTAACCTAAACAGGTCAGAAGATCAAGGTCCGAGAGGAAAAATATCCCACCATATCTGTGATTTACAAGAGGTATTTTAAGCAGGAGAGTGTAGGGGTTGTTGAGACCTAAGCTGGCAAGTTGCTGCTTTTCTCCTCTTCCCTTGTAAGTAGAGGAAGAGAAGTTCCCTCAGAGTGTCAAGTTCCAGTTAGGCCCTTCTAAAATTTCTGATTGCAAGAGTCTTTTCCTTTTTTCCCCACACAGGATGCATGGGAAGGTTGGCCTTTTAAAGAAGGCACCTGAAGTTATTAGCAGATACTGACTAGTCTAAACTTGCATATTGCTGTCCGTAGTAATTCTGAAATGCACTTCATAAGCTGCCTTCTTAGGAGTATCCTTCCCTTAATGGCTGATAATTAGGCATTCTGCACTTGTACCTATTAATTTGAAAAAGGTTTACAAGGAGAGAATTTTGAAATTAGGCTCATTGGGATTTTGTGCTTGACTAAATATTATTTATGCCTTAGTCAGCACAGGTGAGCACTTGAAAAGCAGACAGCAGAGTTTAGCATCTGCAAACATGGTTTCAGGAAAATCAAGGCTACTATGTCTTTTCTCACTGATCCTCTATAGTAGTCTTCCATTTATTGCATGACTGTTCTCGTCTGTTAGATTTTTATATTTGTCTTTATCAACTCTTTAATTCTTCTTATAGGAAATTGATGGCAAATCATTACTGTTGATGACAAGAAATGATGTACTGACTGGACTTTCATTAAAACTGGGGCCTGCGCTGAAAATCTATGAATATCACGTAAAACCTCTACAGACACAACATCTAAAGAACAACTCTTTATAGCTAATTGTCTAATTGGGGTCATGCTGTGCCTCAAAGGAAAAATAAGCAATTTGGTTTCATGTGATGGAACTTTGTAAAGAGAGAATATATCTATTAAGAGTTTAAACCAAATTACAATATATATCCTATTGGATAGAGTTGGCAATATACTATATACTGAGTCTGAACTGAGAGAGGTGGTGTGTATTTTTTACATAGTACATAATGATTTTCTCTTTTAGGAAGTGTCAATGAGCATGTTGAGATAGCTACATCACTGTATCCAGAACAAAAGGGAGGTATGTCATTCTCATTTTTGAGCCAGACATGTTCTTGATTTCATTAATTAAAATACCAAAAAAATTAACAAAAACAACCCCAAAGTTTACATGCATCTTTAGGAGAGAGGAACCAATTAAAGTAGGTTTTGATATACACTAAAAACCTACTAAAATTATTACTACTTATAATTTCAGGATGGGACTGACACTTGCCAAGTCACCCTTTTTTGCAGAGGGTCCTATTTTGACCTTATTAAGGTTTACTCGTGGTATGCTGCAATGTTTAAAGCTGTACATACAACTAACATAACTCCTTCGATAGCAGAAGGTGTTGCTGACAGGTGAAACTGGGTTGTGTATTTTTTGCTGTCCTTTAAATTTTCAGCTTTTCACCTGTTTTTAACAGTAGTCCTATGTAAAATATTGTTGGTTTTTAAAGGTTTGTTTTGTTGCTTTGCAAGAAAAAAAAAGCTTCATTTTATTCCTTTTTTAATTTATGATTGTTTTCTAACATTATGCAGAAATTTGTAAAAAGTAAAATTCTGCACATTTTTAATATTGTCTGTCTTTGGTGTTGTAATGATTGGGTTTTTTAATGCTTTACTTAACACTTTGAATACTTGTTTTAACAACTGAAAGAAGCCGTCTTGTCACCATACATCTCTGTTAAAAGAGAGTCATGTTCAATCTGTTTGTACCGGTTCCCTATTTGATAGGTTGCTTGCTATATCCCAATAAAACATTGCTTATGTTTGGATTCAGTTTACTTTACAGATCTTTTACTTTCTCTGTTGTGGTATACTGGAGTTCCTTTTCTCCATTTTCCTATTAAAAAGGTACCAAAACCTACTTAATATTCTATGTTCTTGTGATTACTTTTAACATCACCTACCATAATATTTGAAGGTTTAATTATTTTTGCTCTTTCTTCTCTGGTGCTACATACTGCAGAAGGAGAAGCCCTGGTAACAATTCACCAGTAACATCTGTCTGGAGCTGTCAGTGGTGCAGAGCTGCTGTGCTGGCCCTGGTACACAGGGTGGTTTGATTTACCCCAGAATATCTGGGAGACAGCCCACGAATGGTGCTAAGCCCTATCTGGGCTCACCATCATCTCTGGCCCAGAGAGCTTTGTGATGGCTGCTGAAATGGGGATGTGGGGTTGCAGCAGTGATGCTGAGCAAAGGAACCGGGAAGTAGGAAATAAGCACGACAGTGTGGTGAAAGTGGAAATGGTGAGGGGGTGCAGTTGAGAAGGGAGAAGGGTGCTGCTTTCTGCCAGGTGGGGACAGGATTCAGGGAGAGGAAGGAGAAACTTCTGTAATCTAATGCCTTGGTAGTGGCCCTGTCTTCTCTTTGACTTGGCCAAGTGTGAGGTGGCTGTTCATGCTGCAGTGCTCAGAGAGTTGCTTGTGGTTACTGGTGTTGAAGGGAGAAAGGGGAGAAAAAGGACAAAGCCACATTAATAGCTATGCCATAGGTAAAGCTCATGGTATACATTATTTTACATAAATATGTATGCAGCAGCATGCTTTCTTGGATGCTTTCTAACCTTTACGTTGTGCAGCATATTTATTTGGAATTTGAGACAACAGGACAGAGATGCATTCATAATTTCTTTGTCTGTCCCTTGTATTGTGGTTACTTCAGGTATTGATCTGTCAGCAGTAGGTTTGTAAGTCATGGTCTGAATTCTGCTTACAATTTTATTTATAGTTTGGTCATGTCCAGAGGTACCTGCTGGGAGTAGGGATCTTCTGGAAGACTAGATCAAAATAGAGATCATCAACCCTGCCAAAGGGAATTTTGAGCTATAATCTGTATCTGGCTGATTTTGGGCTGCAATTTAAAAACTATACATGAAACTCCTAAGTATTTTAATATAGAATTAGGTATGTTTAGGAAAAGGATCATGAAAGCAGTCTGGACATGCCAATGAGCACTGTATTTGTAGAATTATTTTGAATGAGAATACATAGTGCTGTTTTACTGAAAGATTAATTGAATATTCTTTTTTTCTTCATTTGCATGTTTGGCATGGGATTTACATTTTGTGGACCTATGGAAGACAGAAGTAAAACATACTTCTTCCAAGAGGGAGTAAAAATCTCCACTGTGCAGACATGAGAGTGCATTTGATGACTATTGAACACAGTTCTTTCTTTTAATATGTTTTAGTGAACAAATGAATTGCATTGAGAAACATCCAGATTGTATTTCCCTTTGCTCAGCACCACTGAGTCATACAAGTAAAGGCCTAACATAAATCTCGCTGCAAGTGCAAAAGGGAATTTGGAGTACATTGGTCAAAACTGACAATTTTTTTACTGTCTCTGGTTTTTATTGTAGTTTCCTGCTGTTCTCTGAGATTCCTAATACTGCTGTTCTCTTTGTGCAGTTGACCGTTCTGGTTTTGTCTCTTACATTCTCCTTGCTGTTTCTGGGAGAACAAAAAAATCTTTTTAAGAGACTGGAGGATTTAAAAGAGGAAGTCAAAGCCAGATTATTTTTAGCTACCATTCCTCTTGCAGAAAACACAGCTGCTGTTGAGATGAGGAAGCAACTGATAGGCATTACTGGATATCATGTCAGTACTGCAGCTCTGAGTCGCAGAGCTATGCAGGAATCCAATTTAAATCATGCCCTTATATGTGCCTGCATGTGGGATAGTCCCTCTTCCTTAAAAGCCCTCCCTGCGCTCTGGGTGAGGGTTAAGATGCCAGCATCCAACTGCTGAGCTGATATGGGGGTGAGTGTGATGATGCTCTTGGCTTTCACACAGAACCACAACTTTGAGAGTGCCCTTCTCCTAGAGGCAGCTTTAAGGAGTAAAGCAGCACTGAGCTGCCTTGCCATGCTGTTGGTCAGCACAAAACCAGTCAGGCTACAGCCAAGGCCTTCCTCTTCCCTGTCCTTCCTCTGTCCTAATGTCAGCAGTGCATACCTATCAGAATTTTTCATACACCTTTAAAATTATTTGAAAGCATTACAGTATGTCTTTTCTGGTATGATGGGTGTGAAATCTATACTGGAATTGTTCATCAACTCTGGTCACTCTCTTCTCAAGCCTTAGATACACAACATGGCATTGTTCTCTTTGCATCCAAACAGAGCCAAGTACGACATATTAGGCAACTGTCAGCCAACTATGGGATCCGTGGCTGTACCTGTCCACCAAGATCACTTTCTCAACCCAGATAAAATTGTTCTGACTGTGTGCTGCTATCTCCCATCCCTGCATGTTATTGTTCCCAGTTTGTTCTAATGTGCTGCACTTGATCAGTTTGTAGAAGATTCTTTGCATGTATAAGACAAGATTTGGCAGCTGTAACAAAGGGAGGAGTCCCCCATGCATCCCTCCTGGTTAGAAATGGCCCAGGCAAAATGTCTCATTAGGCTGTCACTGTCAGGGATTAATTGCTAAATGAACTCTTCCCTCTTTTCCCTGCTTTTTCCAACATGTTCAAATTCTACCAAATCCTTTCACTCTTCTTTTTAAAAAATCAGCATTTAATTGATCTTTTGTCTTCAACACTCCTCTTTCGACTGTCACATTAAGTTACAGTGACAGTTATTTTAAAATCAGAGGGTCTTATTTTCTGTGAGTCTGAGGGGAACTGCAAATTTATTTCTCATTTTTTAATGGCAAAATTTTCTAAATTTGAAGGTTGAGTCTGAGTAGGACCAAAAAAACATTACCTTACTTTGTCTTCATTCTGGTACTTTATTTCCAAGTCAGAACAGCAGTTCCTTCTCTTCTAGGTATGGTTTTTGGCCCAAAAGTCATGTGGGAAATGAAATGAGGGTAAATATGCATGTGGCTGGTGTAATGATTTTGTGGTGTTCATTTGAATCTTCAATGTGTATTCAATTCCCAGAATAACATTGGTTGATAGTTGCTATAAATTTGGGGAATGCAGCTGTACCTCAGGCACCTGGAGAGCCCAAGGGGAGCACCTTGAAAAGTGTAAGTGGTTCTTGATCTCCATGTGAGAGTTTCATTGCTGCTGAAGGTTGCTGGTGAGTACTGGAGACCACTGTTGTATTTATATGCTGCGCTCGTGAGCATCCTTGCTAAAGGAGCTGTCAGCAGTTACAGCTGCTGTATCATCAGCTGATGTGCTGATAAGGCAGCAGAAAATGTCTTGGCATCGGCAGACTTGTGTTCATCTCAGGATGTTCTCTTCCCCTTTTTGGATGATTGCTATAATCCAGCTGCCCCTCTATAAACACTCTTTGGTACTTACTATATTGAGGATGCCTCTGGTTTTAGCAGCTAAATCGTATTAGAAAAGGGAGAGAAGGCTCATTATTTGCACAGATCTCTTGGATTAGAAAGTAACATTGCTTCATCTTGTCCTAGTGGAGGGTGGAAGGAGGAAGGAAGTAGAGAGTAAGGAAATTGTGGCTGAGTTTGTTCACAAGCTGGTGGCCAAACCGTGGGTCCGGAAGTGTGGAAATGGGTGTGTGCCTGGGTGTAGCAACCCTGTTTCACAAGGACACTCTTCAAATTCCCTCCTTCCTTCTGCACAAATAACACACACCAGTTTGCCTGTGCTTTCCTACCTGGAAATATGAGTGTCTAGAGGATTTGGAAACATTGCAGGACTATGAGTCCATTAAAACTTGTCTTTTTCAGTCAGGTGTAATGTAGGAATCCATACCTATGCCACACTTGAGAAGTAGCAGAAGCCCTCCATAGTACTCAGGTACTCTAGTTTCTGTCATATTTCCCTCTGTATCAAAGGTTTCTCTACCCCTTTATTTATCTTATTTTGAGTCCCTCTAGTATTGTTTGAGTTGGGCTTTTGTTTTAGCAGCAACTAACCCCAGATCATGTTTTTTTCTGATTTGATTGCCATAGATTAGTCATACATCAGCTGTTCTAGTAAGTGTCATTTATACACGTATTTTATATACATATGTGTGTGTATGTGCATGCATGCACTCGTGTACACGTGTGCATCTTTCTCAGTCTGCTATGAATGGTGAGGCTCTCAGAAAACAGTTTATATTATAGCTGAGGTGTGAATTGACGTTTTTGATGCAATAACTGGAAACATTTAATAGGTTTCCTTTTTAGATACAGCTGTGCACTTTCCAGGAGGAATATGGTTGGCTGTTATAAGTATAAAAATTGTGGAATTCTAAATTCAAAAATATTTATTTTGATATTTTTAGCCAGAAACAGTTTTTTGGTCACTTTAAGTAGCTCAGTTCAACTTAGAGTCAGGATTATGTACTCTTGATAAAAGCAAGGTTAAATTTAAAAACGAAAAAGACAACTTTTAGGAATAAAAAAAAGTAGGTGTAACAGTTAATAAAAACTGGCAGGTATATGTGTATATTGGAAAGCAGGTAGCAATATTTATAGAATAATACAGTCAGGGAAGACAGAACCCTTGTGCTAAACCTGACAGTGCCATTTGCTGTCTTAGGTGCTGGCTGATGTGTTTAGCCAGTGCATTTTATCTGCATGACATTGGTTGTGTGTGGAGCATGATGAGCAGCTGAGGAGGGCTGTGTTGGGCTGTCCTGGGCAGTTATCAGAATTCAACAGAAACAGGGTGGGAAGGAATCAAACACCAAAAAGATAATATATTTGTGCACTTGAAATACCCTGTTTCTTGGTAGGAGGCTTCAGCCCCTATGAACTACTGGGATGTTGACCAGGACCAGCACGGTTCATGTTATCAGCAAGAAGTTGTATTTTAAATGGCAATTTTACAATCTGCTAGCTGCTGCTCATTTTCATCAAGTGTGATTTCGTCAGCAAAACATCGCAGCTGCTTCTGAGTAAAACACAGTAAGCAACTTGAATAGATCCTAAGGACAGGAACTGAAAAAAACACCTGTCTCAATGAAATGAATATAAGTCCATTGTGGAGATTGAATCTAATGAAGCCAATGGGAATTTGGTGAGATTTAAGGCCCAAGTAAGTCTGGCTAATTCCCATTTTCAAGAATGATTTATGCCACTGTTATCTTAATGTAGTTGCCATATGGGAAATTTGGGCTGCTTCCGATTGCCTAAGTACTTTCTTTAGAAGCAATCTGCCCACATAAGTGACTCAGGTTTGCAGTGCTGGATGGAGCTGCACTAAGATGCTCTAAAGACTTTGTGAATGTCTGCATATCTGTGGAGGTTTATACAAGCCGCACTGAACGAGTATATGTGTGTGCTTGTTGCCACAGGAAAGGCTCGGTAAACAACTGCTCGGTGCTTTGTGTCCATTCTGCCGTGGAAGTTAGTCCACCACTACCTTGCAGGGCCACCAATGAAGCACAAAGAGTAAGAAAGGAAACCTTCTGCCTAATGCAGTAAATTTCTTGTAAGGTAGAAAGGAAGTTGGTCATGCAGATCTGCCTTGTTTCAGAAAGAGGTAAATGCTGAAATGTTCAGTAAGATTCTTTTTCATCTATTGGTACTGAACTGTCATTTGGAGAAGATTGGTCACTTTCTGAGGTGAAATTGGATGAATTAAAATAGTTCTTTTACTTACAATGTTTACATTTATGTATAACTAGTAAATAGTCAAAAACTAGTTTGTTTTTTGATGTTGCTCTTTATTTGCCTTTAAAAGGTACATTAATAAATTAAAAGCACCTAGAAGTGACAGAAGTAGCAAGACATAAGCCCACAAGTACAATACAACACAATCTAAGAAGGTAAGCGAGAATGTCCCCAGGAAAAGCTAGAAGTGTTGTAAATAAAGCTTTCAGAATTGGCTGGTGACCAGAGAACATCGTATCTGGGACAGCTTCACTTTTCGTGTTGTTGGTCAGGAGATAGCTCAGGTTTGCAGGCAGTTCTCCCCTTGCATCTATTTTGCCCTGCTCACCAGGGAGAGTTTCTATCTTGCAAAGCACCTCAAAATGTAACACAGTGTACGACATCTCTCCCAGTTTGGTGCCTGTGAATTTAATGATTGTACCCCAAGCAATGCTGCATGTCTGCCAAACTCAGGAGGCACAAAGGCAACTGCATTGCAGTTTTTAGAAGTTACTTTGGGCACTTCCCATTGGATTTGTACTCTGTCACTGAAGTCTGTGAAAATGGCACTTGGAGAAAATGAGAGCAAGGGTTAGAAGCCGTCAGAAGCTGAGCAGGATTCCTGTTGCAAATGTGGTGGCCACAGTTTGTGAGATGAGAATTGTTGACTGAGTTGTTTTATCTCTATGTTCAAAGCTATCACCTGGGGTAAGTAAAGTAAAATATGCATTGTCTGTCTGTCTAGTTTTCTCCCGACCCCTCCCAAATGTAATAGGGCTACATTGGTTGACTCCTGCCTGCTCAGAAGTCATGATAAAATTATTGGACTAAAGAAAACTATTTAATTAAGCCTACAGAGATCGCCCAAACCCTCAAACAGCCTCAGTGATTAATGTAAAAGTACTATAGTAACTATAGTCTGATGAGCAGCAGTCATGCAGTCAGAATACATGCAGAGAAAGTAGTCAACAGCTGTAACTGTTCACATCACAAAGGAGATATGAGAGATGCTTTTTTTCCTTTCTGTTTTTCATTTCCTGCGCAAAGAAATCCTGATTCTGACTGATTCCCTGTTCAGTCACTGGATCATAATCTCAGTTCTGTAGATCAGTGTGGCATCAAGGGGTCAGGACTGATTATGTCAATGAAACTGAAGAAATATTAATAAATCGAATATACAGATTTGCTGATTTTACATGTCAAAAACATGTTACAGACATCGAATTTATTGTTTCATTAAAAGGTCTGGGAATATCTATTTTAAAAATGAATTGACTATAATGTTTCCAGCTGGGATTTTCCAAAGAGCTTAGGGGATTTCAGTCTGCAAATCACACTGAAATTCAGGGATGGGCTTTGATTTCCAATTTCCTGAGGATCCTTCATAAATCCCATGTTCAGGAGTTCATAGAGGGAAAAGGAGTCAGCAATGGAAGAGGCCAGTAAGGAGTAAACATTGATAGGAAAGCCATGCTACTAAGTTTATCAGGAAGGTGTGAGTATAGCCAAGAGGTTTAGTTTCCCTGGGCAGCTGCCAGTCCAAATTTCCTCTCATCTCTCAGCATCTGGCCTTGTGCTTCAAAAAACTTCTTCCTGCCAAGTGTGCAAGCACAGGAGCCATAAGGAGCTTCCACTGGAACCAGAACCTGAGGGGTATGAGCACAAACACAAAGGTTACGTTTGAGATGGGTCTGCCAGCAGAAACTGCAGCTATCCACCTCCTTATAAAATCATGCCCAGGCCCTTTCTTTCTCTTATGAATATCAGGGGTAGATATTGATGTTAGCACAATTACAAGTGGATCTACAATATCCACCTGAAGGAGCGCAAGGATAGGAGAGCATGGTAGAAGAATCACAAGGCTTTGGATAGAGATGAAAGCATCAACAGACTATAGACCATTGATACCAAATGGAATAACCCCATTTCTCTCTTTCATGTGAGGACAACGTAACAGATTTTCAGCTGGACCTGGCTGGCAGCTAAAGCAGCTGTGGAGGGAGGAGCAAATGCATCTCATCCCCCACCTCTCACCCTCTGCCTGATCCCTGGCTTGTACCTTGTCCACTGTTGGACCAATCAGCTTTGGCTCCTCATGGCTCCAGAAAAATCCCTTTGCTGAGACTGCTGGTCATCGGTCACCTGGGGTTAGCCTATGGGCAAGCTGACTGGCTTGTAACCCCTGCACCAAGGATGCTCCCAGGCCTCAGTGGGGCTGCCAGTGAAGCAGAAAGAGCGGCCACAGTGGGCTTGCTTTTTACTCTGCCTCACTATGGGAAAGGATGCCACAGTACATTCTGCTTGGGTAAAACTGCACAGGTTGACATCATAATTAAAAGTCAAATTCAATGGAGTAAACAGGAATGATTTTTCAGAGACAGTCTCTGTTACAGATCCTTTTGATGTCCAGAGTATTGCACTTCCACCTTTAGCTTTTATCAACAACATGGGAAGGCAATTATTTATCCTCCTTTTATAATCAGTGTAAGTCTTTCTTAGAGGTTATGTGGAGCTTTTACTGGGACTGGGAGAGAAAGTTTGCTCACTTTCACTCTATTATATGCTGAACTGCTGCACTGCTTTAAGGCTGAGTATTTCTAAAGAAGGCAGTCAAGCTGTGTTTGAAGCATTTACTTACTTCTTTGTCATTGGTCAAGCCTAGATTCTTCATGTCTACAACATTATAAAAAGTGTTGTTCAAGACGACTTCCATAACCTGTACCTGAAACCATGAAAATGGATGAGACAATGAATTAGGGCATCTTTTCAGCCAACAGCCTGGCAGGCTTTTCACTTGGTGTAAAAAAGAACAGTGCCACCTCCCCAGTACAGTTGATCAAATGCAATATAGTGAACATACGTAGCACACCTTTCACTTTTATTCAAGTGCTGCCAAGCACTGAGTGATGTTCTCCCCCATTGTGTTCATAGCTGGGGAGTTTCCAGTCTTACTTAGAACTGACAGAGGAAATAATAGTCTCATGTTGGTCTTCTCAGTGGTGCAATTAACATTCACTATTGTTGAAGTAAAACATCATTAGGAGGAAAGAAGATACCTGTGACACTCTGGAAAGGACAAGCATCTGGATACAATTGACAGTTTTCTGGTAAGAGGGTGAATATTCCCCACAGTCAGGTGGTCCAGCAAAGGCTTCAAGGATACATTCACGGATTTTCTTCCTAGAGGTAACACAGGTTCTTAAAAAAACTTCTATCAGCTCTCTCTGCTTAGGTCCACAGTGCTCTACTGTGGGGTGGGTTTTGTTTGTATTTTTCATGTCTTTGCTGACAAATACATAGCCCATGGGATTTGTGGAAAAACAATTTGCCCTGTCACCCAAATTCTGTTTCCCCACGACTGCCAGATATATAATTCACAAGTAGGTTTTTTTAAAAGTATTTAACAAATTAGTTATTTTATTCTCCCAAAATGTTCTGTAGTGAACACAGAACTTTTTGTTTAAATCCTGTCCACTGATGCACCATCAGAGAGAGGAGTACCCCTAAGACAAGCCTCCCAATCCTCATAACAAGAGCTTAGTGCTGCCACTGAGCTGTAAGTGGCTGGTGCACAGTAGCTGCAGATCTGGCCCTTACACCTTCTGTATTGTATAGAGGGACTTTGTGAACATGGATTAGGGAATTAATATTACTTGATATAACATATACCATATGCAGTCAAAGTCAAAATCCTTGCATTCGCCATATGACCATTTGCAGAAGAGCTCTCCACATAGAATCCTGTCATGCCTTTCAGGAAGTGTGGTGTGTTCATTCTTATAGAAGCCTTCAAATCCAGACTGCGTTGTCTTCATAAGTTTCAGGTCCTTAATTCCAGCAAAGACAATGAGAGGACCTGTGATTGAAAATTACAAGAAAACATGAGCTCCTTTTCACACAGAGAAAGAAACTTCTGGGTGGCTACTTGCATTGACAGCTCTGGAGCCAGAAAGCAGACAATAACTTTCTGCACAGTGATACTGGCAGAAAGGTAAGAAACGACAGAAACCACAGAAGTCAGAGCTCAATCTAGAAAACTGAGAATCCCACCAAGTGATCTGCAGTTAATGAAAACTGAGGATAGACTTTATCTCACCTGCTTGGAACTGGGACAGGTGTTGGGCTGGCTCTCACTGATGTCAATTTAGGAATGGCTCTAAAGGGGAATTAAATAGGCTACTAGTGCTGTGATGTACAGTGAGAGGTGTGGTGCCTTTTCCAAGAACGCAGACAAATATAACAATTCTCTCTATAAAGACAGAACCTCGGTCAGTAATTTGCTTTAGATGCCCATCCTGTTGGGAGTTTTGCCTCCTTGAGAATGAGAGCCAGGAGCCAAGGCAAATCCCTGCAATTCAGGGATTTGAGCAGGAACTGGCACTGATACAGATGCCACCCACAGGTTCAAACTGACAGTGGTGTTGCTCTTAGCCTCTATTTATAAAACATGCTGTTGAGGATCACTGCTGCATGGGTGGATCATTGTCTTCTAAAGACCAAGCACTTGTGACCTGAATATTTTCTTCTGACACACCTTTTGAATGGCAGCTAAACAATTTAAAGCAGTCAGTCATTTAGAGCACACCAAGCTGGCAACTGAAAATTTCACTAACCAGAGCTGCCAAAAAGCTGATTCAGAAAAAAGAAACTTCATTGCATGCAGGCTCACTCAGGGCCTGTGCAGATAGTCAGTGGCTGAAGCCCAAGCTGATGGTTTTGTGCTGCTTTTCATGCTCACACTAGCTAGTTCAAAATTAATCCTTGAGTATGTCAGGTGCATAGTAATCCTGTCTTGGACTTGGAAGACTGACACATTTTGTCTTTAAATGATGTCATTGAAGGAATTTATACTGGAAATAATTCCACTGCGGTAGACATTTCTAAATTGCATGGTTGTGTAGAGGTTTGGGTGTTTTTAAACTGTTCTGTGATTGGATATTATTGAAACTGCATATTGTCTATTTCTTTTCTTGTTTATATTAATTTTTTTTTAATGCATCTAAGGAGGTGTACCTATAATTTTTCCTGTGTCTCCCTGTTATTCACTGAAGTTTTCTAAAAAAATCTAAAGAAGAGACTGACCTTGGACAGGATATTCTGGAGTTTGTTCAGATCTTGAATAATTTATCACTTGGGTATAAGACTGTGACACACAAGTAATTAATGTAGTGCAGATACTATCAGTGAGCCTGGAGAGGTATTTATATTATATTCAAATACTTAGCCTTGTTTGAAAGAGCTCCTTGCAATGAATGATTGACTGAAAAGCTGGTGGGCTGTGCAGCGATCAACCTGAAACTCACTCCGAAGGATACAGCACCCAGGGAGAGTTTCCAAGGTGAACAGCTCATGCTGTGCTTTCAGGAGGCTTTGTGCTCATGCTGTCTTCCGTTGACAAATGTTGATTCTGTTAAGTTACTTACGATGTTTTATGTTTCCAAAAAACTCTGAGCCTTTTATCAGCTGATATAATGGCAAAAAAAAAAATTCTATTAAACCTCACTAGGGTTTTTTTTCATTATAAGAAAATTGTTAAAAGATAGGATTAACTGAGAAATGAACTTCCATGTCTGGCTGATAGGTGCATAGGAGGTTGCTAAATATAGAGAACATTCTCTTAGAAGAAAAATAAAGTGATTTGAAAATTTTCACTTTGGTTATTGTTCAACTAGGCAGGAAATTCTAAAGAAACAACTAAAGGCCTACATGAAGGGAAGCCTAAGAAGGAAAGGTGGTTTCTTCAGTAAGCCACAAAGGCTTTATGTTTGTGTAGAATCTGAAATGGGAGAATTTCATGCTAAATTTTCATGATGATGAAAAATTTAATTCAATCTACAATTTAATTCAATGAAATTTAATTCAATCTTTAAGAGCAGCAGCTTTTCCAGAAAGTACAAACCTTTTTTATTTCTTTCTTTTTTTTTCAATTCAGGTGTCTTTATTAACATTTTCCAGAAAATGAAGTCAACACTACTGAGACTGCCAAAAGTACAGCAGTAGTTAACATTACTAGTAACACTAAAAAAGATGAGGCCAAGGGGCATTGGAGACCTGTACAGGCTTTCTCTTTTCATCCAGCAGGAACACAGGGACCATGCTCAGATGCACCTTTCAAAACTTGTTTCCTGTCTGCAAGAGAAACTTGCCACTGGTTCTGGGTAGGATGGGAAACAGTTCTAAGTCACAATAGTGCAGTATTGATAGGTACTGAACTTATGCCTGAACTCTCTAAAGCCATTGTGTGAAACCATGTAGTGGCCTCAGCTCGGCTCCCAGTAATCCGGGAGATGCGTTAAACGAAACACCATCACAGTGAGACTGAACTTGGGCTTTTGTTGTGACCACAGCAAGTAGAGATCGTTTTTACACTCCCTTTGGAGTGCTGATTTATGGACAGACAGTTGAACTTGAAAACCTGTCTTTTAAGTATCACAAAACCCTTGGTTAAGCCAAATAGAGCTTTGTTTATGTGTGGCGTGTAAAAATAGTAAGCACACTCTGAAGTATTTTCATGTGAAAAATGGTTCACATCTAGACCTGAGTGCTCACAATATCCAAGCTAGTCTGGCTTGCAGCAATGAAACTTCTTTCTTAGAAATAAAATTAGGGCACTTTGAGAGGGGTTTGAAAATAACTGCAGACTAGGCAATTGGCCTGCAGCAGTATGGTATAGGGTAATGATCACAGAAGACTGCAGGACTTAGTATAAGGTAGAAAAGTAAGCAGCTCGTTCTCAGAGGGCTATGAAATCCTGTGGAAGATGTAACAGTTCTGCTGGATGTTCTGCTGTAACCATTCCATGTTCGGCATATACATATAAATGTGAGCTATGTTAATTCTTCAGCCATGTCTCAGAACATCAAAATTACACTATAAAAATACTCTTTGGTTTAGACCTCTGGAGCAGCTTGGCTGTGCCCTAAGCCCTGTAACACCTGCAGGTATCTCTAAAGCCATCTTCATCTCTCATTGGTAGAAATATTTACAGAGAAGTAGGGGAATTCTTTTCTCACCATTCCGGCACTGCTCCGCTTCACAAAAGCGGATCCCATCAGGAACACATATGAACGAGTGGATGTGGGGAACGCCATCCTGCAATTTAGAGCAGACATGTAAGTAAAAGTGCCATAAGTCCTCAGTTAATTTGAAAACAGGAGCTAAGAGAGTGAGGAATGACTACAGCATAAACAAATGGAATGTATTAGTATTTTAGATACCTCATACAGACGTTGCCATGGTACTTCTTGAACGTAGGTTTTGACGTAGGCCACTTGGCAAAATGTTGTCATGAAGTGATTGCAGATATCTATAGCAAATTGTTCTAAACTTGGGATCTAAGACAGCAAACAGTATTATTAGAAAGAAGCAATTGCTTCATGTACAAAAGTAGATTTTTCTGGTCGTTGTAAGTATTTGGGAAGCCACTGTGGTTAAAAACACATTTCTCTTATTTCTAGCTTGGCTCACTATGCCCAGTCATTTGACCAGCTTGCAGCATACACTGCAAATAGCAGCTACAGTTGTGTCAAAAACCTCCCATTCTGTGGTACAGTGAGCTGCAGGCCTTGGACTGAGAGAAATTGCTGCAGGAGTCTTATGCTTTGAGGATATAATGCTGAAATAATAATTTATAGTGATTATTCTGATTGAATGGTGATATTCTAATTAAGTTTTACAGGGTAAAGATGGGATTTCATTATGGAGAAATTTAGTGCTACAGATTGTCATTATGATACATGCAATTGATGGCAAAGAGCACAGAAGAATTAAGAGGAGTCTCATACTTTGAGACCTTCTGTTTAAAATACTGTATAGGAATAATGCAGAATTATGGGCTATTGAATAAAAAATTAAAAAAAAAGAGATCGCTTTTATGTTACAAATCCACAAAAACCAGTGCTAGCTCTTGAGAAAAAAGGCTTTGGAAAACTAAGAAGGAGTCCACAGGACAAGCAGTGGAGGAGGAAAACTTTTCTCTCAAATCACTGAAAGTTACTTTGGTACTGATCTGATATGCAAAATGAAAATAAAAAGTTAGTAGAAGAAATACTTCCAAATGAAGTTGTAAGAAACAGCAAGGCTAGTTAAAAAATGAAAAAAATACCCCATTTTTTTTGGCCAACACAAGGACAATATTCTTTATGGTGTCTGTAGGTATCACAAGACAGTTGTTTCCTTCCAAGTACTCCTGAGGAGAAGTCAGCCGGAGATGAGCACACACTTCCACTTCTTTAACGAAATGCTTCTTTCCCTCTTTATGAAGGCGAAGGAACTTAATGGTATTCTTGCCATATTCACAGTTGAGGACTTCTAGGTCCTTGATCTGCAAAGAAAATATGGCAGTTGTAAAGAAACACAGTGGAAGCCTGAGTTATACTGTCAATGAAATATAAAAAATGCTTATGGCCTTTATTTTTGTGGTTACCTGTGATAATAAGAATATTTTCATTATAAATTGCAGAGTCCTGATGGGAAGAAAAAATGCTTTAGGAGACTATTATTATATTAGTAGCAGCCATGATAAAATTTAAACATTTTCTGGGGGACAGATTATAGAACAGGAGTCACAATGAACTAGTTTCTCATTTGTCATCTTTGAATTAATCGTGACTATATAGACCTTCACTGAGTCTCTTCTCTGGGATCATTGGTTTTGTTTCCATTAAGCCCTATTATTAAGTTTTACCCTGCTTCTGTCAAACACACCCCAGTAACACATCTCTTGCAGTGTTGGAGAGACTGCACTAGCAAGGTGACAAAATACTGCACAGGTTGTGAGGATTTCTGTTGTGTTAAAATATACAGAGCTCATTGCACTAGGCTGAAATATCCCATACTCGGTATCAACATCTTTTAATGTAAATCAACCTCTTTTAATGTAGGCATAATGAGGACGGAGAAAGAGCATTTTACACACTAAAATATAAATTAAAGCTTTTTGTGTGTGAGTAGCTAAAATATCATATGTGAAATTGCTCAATTCAGGTATGTTTGTTCCTAAGAGAAATGCTGATGCATTTAAGAGATAGTTAAGAAGGCATTAACTAATTGCAAGTCAATGACTTTGGTTCAGAGATCAGAGCGTTTCTCCAGCTGTCAGTGCCCAGGGGCTCGGTCCCCGCGGGTGACCGAGGGTGACCGAGGGTGCCCCGCAGCGGAGCGGGGATCGGGCGGGGCCGAGCGCTGGGCACCGTGCGGGGCTGCGCTCGCTGCGAGGGCTGGCCGGAGGAGCGCTGAGGTGGAAATGGTGTTGTTTTGCTTGTCTGAACACCGGCTTTGTTCAGGTTGTTGTAAAAAACCTGGTACATCAGTCATGCAGCACTAAAAACAAAACAAAAAGCGTTTCGGTATCTGCAGGTTGGGGTGTTTTTTTAAAGCAGAATACCATGAATATTCTAAATAGT
Source organism: Origma solitaria (assembly GCA_013397895.1). Classification (NCBI taxonomy): domain Eukaryota; kingdom Metazoa; phylum Chordata; class Aves; order Passeriformes; family Acanthizidae; genus Origma; species Origma solitaria. Next base: position 4,481,408 of record VZRL01003197.1, read on the forward strand.
CAAAATATTTTTCTTGTCAAACACATAACTTGTCAACTGCCATTTTGTTGCCCGAAGAAATGGTGGGCAGGTTCCGGCAGCTGGCAGAGCCCTGTCCCGCTGTCCATGGCCATCCCTGCCGTGGGAACCCCATTTCCCAGGCTGGCCCCGCCGTGCCGGGGTGTGCTCCGCTCCGTGGGCAGGAGCTGACACTAACGCAGCACAACTTCTCCTTTTAGAGCCGACTCGGGGCTCGCCCTGCGCAGCCGAGAAACCAAAATGCCCGCGGGATCTGCATGCTGCCACCCTGCTTTGCTCTTACTGCTCTGCTCCGTGCCCCTGTGGGCCGCTGAGATTTCCTGCAGGAATGAAGATGGGCAGACGGTGGATTGGTGAGTAAATACCGTGCTGGGTGAGTAAATAAAGACACTTGAGATTACACCGCGGGAAAGGGGTGGGTCACCGAGGCGCAGTGCAAGGCAGTCCCTGGTTCAGCCCTCTTTGCCTGTGTGTAGTGGTTGAATTCTGCACTTGAAAAAGCTAGGATAAGTTATTGAAATGTGATTTCATTTCCCGGAACCAACCACCGTGCTGCATGATGACTAACTGCGCAGTAATCACCGTCGTTCATGAGCGTTCATGTCTCATGATCAAAGGGAGCATAAGCTGTGTTGGGGCGCCAAGGCTGCGCTCGCCAGCGGCAGCCCCGGGGGCGCCGGCCGGGCCGGGCTGCAGCACTCGGCTCAGGGCCGGGGACACACGGAGCGGGGAAACAGCGAGCGGGAGAGCGCCCGCACTGCCCTTCCTGGCACTGGACAGCAGCGGGGCAGCCTCGTCCCCTTGCTGCCAGCACCGGGGGGCAGCGCAGGCCGAGCCGCCCCAGGGCTGGCGGCAGCAGTGGGGCCGAGCCGCGGTGCCCGGGACCGGAGCAGAGGTCTCTCCCTGCCCGGAGCTGCCGTCACGGTGCCAGCAGCGAGCCCAGCTCCGGGTGTTAAATGATTAATTGGATTAACGCGCTTTGAAGATGAAACGACACAAAATACAATTGTATAATATCCAGCTCAGGTTTAAAAAGTGACATAAAGGTTCTTTAAAAAGAGCACATAAGCTTCCTGAAGATAAATATCAAACAATTTGAAAGGAAAAGTGGTTTTTTGCATGAACAACAATTAGTTTGGATACAAGTGCTAGAGAAGTGGGCCCATCCCTTCCCCTGCACACAGAGCTCAGTGCAGGGAAGGCAGGTGTGCCTCGCACCGCAGGCAGGCTGTTCAGGCAGGAGCACAAAGCTAGCCTTGCTCTGGATTGGCATAGCATCAAATGTATGAGGATCTGGTGACTTGCCACCTTTGCCAAGGCCCTTCTGGATAATGTGGTTTTTTCAGGAGTCAGACTCTTAGTTGGTGCAGCTATCCAGCAACTTAAAGCTGTGAGATATTTCCTTTCTCCCTTAACTGTAATTATTCCTTGCAGAATGAGCTCATTTGTGCTAAAGTTAAAAAAAGAAAAAAAAAAAAAAGGTCAAAATATATAAAAACAAAAGTTATAAAACCCCTTTTATTATCCATCTCTTAAATGAAGACAATTTTTGTATTAAAAATATCTCAGAAATTTTTTGAAAGCTGTCACTAGGAGTAATTAGGCTGTGCCTCTGTGTAAATGCCAGTGATGTGGGGCCTGTTCCGGGAGGGAACCTGGGGGTCTGCACAGGCAAATCCATATTCCCTTTCGCAAATTTAGCAGGTAGGACAGAGGGATTTCCTTTGCAATGTGCCCTGATAAAACAAAGAGAAACTTGCCTGTCTACAGGGTTGTCCTAGTTTATTGAGAAGAAAGAGTCAGCCTTTGGATTCTGGATTTCATTGCTATGAAGCTGGCAGGAGAAGCAGAACTGAAACTGCTGAGAAGAGCCTCCTGTTAAACAAAAGATGTCAATGCCCTTTCAGCATTGCACTGCAAGTGTTATTTTCAGTTAGCAAGAGGTTGATGTGAGTTTCTCCTATGCAGTGGTTTCATCCCGCAGCATTCCATAATTACTCAATATTCACACACCCTTTCATTTGCCGCTGAACCAGAGGAATCACTTGCTTTATCTGACCTGATCCCGTCTGTGCTCCCCAGCTGGGCTGGCAGCTCCTCCCCACATGCAGTGCCCAGGCAGGCAAAAGTCTCTCCCGTGTTTTCAAACCACTCAGTATCTCATCTCACCATCCTCCCTGCACCTTGCACAGGGGCTGAGGGAGCAAATGGCTGTAGGATTGGCTCTCTTAGGAGGGCTGAGTCTTTCCTACTCAAGTTCATCCAAATTCACTGGATTCTGTGGGAAGCCTTCCCCACAAATAAAAGCCAAGAACTGTGCTTTCTGAGAAATGTTGAGTCACCTACTGAAGGCACGATGCACATTGTTTGTTTGAAGATTTTTATTGAGGGGAGGGGAGGAAGTAAAGATGTGATTACTTGTTGTAAGTTGGTGTTCAGTCACAAGCAAAAAATGTGACAATGCTGATCGGGTCTAAGCGGATTTGCATTTCCTTGGTTCTCAGGAAAATAACTTATACTCTGCTCCCACAAGTGCCTAAGCTCTTGAGAAATTTCCTGTGCACAAATTGCAGTAAAGATTTTATACAATGTTAATTGGTAATACACTCAGGTGGCTTTCTGGAAAGAGCCAAAACATATATCCACTGGGAATTGGCAGGCAATTTCCTGATAGCTCAATGACTAGCGTTTTGTAAGTATACATGCTAAGGTGGATTTGTCAGATGCAAGGCTGTAAACACTTCCAGAGCATAAATCTTTCAGTACATTTCAAAGTAGTTTGGAAAGGCTTCATCTACTAATTCCTGGATCAGCTCATGCTACTGTAACTACTGCTATTCTGTTCCCTTCCAAATCTTCATTTCAAATCTTTATTTCAAATAAAGAGATTGTTGTGACTCCTGGTGCATGTATAGGCGCAGACAGTTCTCCCCAGCCTAGTTATATAAATCAATCTCTTTGTCATCTGTCATCAGAAATTATTTCTCGTGAGATACTTTCGGGAGAGCATTCAGTCAGTGGCAATGCAGGTGGATTACCAGGACCACCACTGGTGTGTGTTTCTCTTCTGCCTGTACATGTATGTTTCCCAAGGATTAAATTTTATTCTGTAGCAGAATGTCTCCCTGCCACTTACTACCTGTGTTCAGAAATGTCTTTTGTGACTGATTTGAGGCTGTAAGTCAACTGGGCAAGGTTTATTCCTCCCGATATACTTGAGGGGTTAAGCACAGAGTGCATTTTTGTTAAATGGTGTAGATTGAAAATAATGCCACTCAGTCCTTACTGTTTATATTAATAGCAAGTTACTCAATTACAGCCCTCAGAGAAGGTAGCTGAGTTAATTATATTGTGATTAATCCCAGGACTTGTGCACTGGGAAAACTTGTTTACTTTATCAGGAACCTTAGTATCAACTGAGCCATTTACTGACAATATTGAGTACTCTACAGTTTTGAAGTGATTTGTGTTCTTGGCTAATGTTTTAAAAATTTCCAGTCTGCAACAGTTGATCAGAGTGCAAGTCTGTTATGAAAAATAGGATTGGAACAACATTTTATCACATTGCTATATATGGATTTTGTGATTGTGATACGTATAAACTAATATAATGCATTTTTAAATTTCAGTACATAATTTTATCTATTTCATATAAAGCCATATTTAGAAAATGCATAAGTTGCTTGGCCTGGGGGAATGTTAGACTGGGTTTGAGACCTGAGGTTCTTTACCAGAACCAGGAGCAATAGGGATTTAATGGACTCAACCAAGACTACCTCAGATTCTTTCAGGGTACCAACAACAGTGTGGCCACAGCAACAGGACTTTGGTGCTGAATCAGCTTCCCTTTCGTGCTAGGAAGCAGAACAATTTGTCTGGAGGTGGTTCCTGGGCTGGGTTATTGCTTTGAGGCTGGGATGTCCCCACTGCTCCCCCTCCAGCTGAGGTATTCCCAGATTCACCCGTTTCTTCCTCAGGGATGGAGATACTGATTTACACATTCAGACAGGGTGGTGGTAAAAAAATAATTGCTCTTCACTGTTGCAGGTTTGCTCTTTACAAGTTGCCAAAACATGCCAAAGGACACATTCCTGTGCTGGGACTGGAATACCTGTACATGGATGCCCTGGCTCCTCAGTGGCAGCTTGGTAAATACGTCATCAACATGACACAGGGTGCTCTGGGACAAACACTGCAGCAGCTGTATGACACGTATGAATCCAAGGCAAGTGACATTTAATTTTTGTTAGTATGGTTACTTGATATTGTATGCAGATGAAATGAAAGCAGGCAAAATAAGCACGTAGAGGTAAGGCCAGGCCTGACCAACAGATCTACTAAAACACATTGAGGGGACAATCACCTTGACAGCTGGGCAGATTATTTGCAGTTTTGGCTACAATTAGGAACAATCCTCAAACTTCTAATTTATAGTTAAGCTTTTCATACGCTTAGAGTATTGCGCATCAAGAAAGGAGTGTTCGTACATTCTCCCTTTGACTTCTTTTCTGCAATTGATATTGAGCAGTATCTGAAGCTGTGTACTCAGACCAGGGTCAGTGATAATTGTTACAGACACTTGTCCTAAGCCCTCCTATGTGCAGGTGTTTCACACTCTGACTCAAATCAAATCTGGCTTTTGATCTTCCCACTGAAATCACTGTGACTGCTCCAGCAATGATGTGCTGCTTGTTGGCCTTCTTTTTTTGCTCCCACAGTCAGACATCTCGTTTATATTTGCGTGAAGTGATTGTAAAATATCACAAGATCTGCCTATAATTATTTTTTCCCATCTGTGTAGTATTGTTTTGAGTCTGGGTGTGTCTGCATTTCTGCTGTAGGTTTGTGGTAAGGTGCAATCAATTTGTCTGTAGAAGGGACTCCCAGAAGTCACTCAAATGTTGGCAGTCCAGAAAACTGTCCTATCCCAGGTCTCACTGTAGCTGTAGTAAACTGTTTACAAACTCACAGTACATTGGAAGGGGAAGCATGTCCCAACTCTTTTGAAGGTCTCTATTCAGGGGAAATAAGGTGTGGCCGTATGCAAATATTTTGCAAAAAAGCTTTAATTGCTTGTCCTTCACAAGAACTTCTGTCATGTCTATTTTTACTCAGCAAATATTTTCACCGGATCTGATTGCTAAATCAGAGAGAGGCCCAAAAAACAGAGGGGGGAACTTCTTTGCAAGCAAGTGCCCAGTGAACCCATGTAAACTGTCTTAGCAAGCATATTCAACCCTTGGGAAAGGGCTACTGCCGCAGTTGAGAGAACTTCCACTTCATGTCAGCTGAGGCCCTAATGCTGAGTGCTCAGGTTTATATTACTGTAATGTCTGTGGAGACTGGGTCAGCTGAACTGGGAGCAGGATTAGGCTCATGATGTTCACACAGAGGAATCAATTATTTCTTCCATTCCCAGCAGATGTTTGCTTAAATGCCTTCCTTTCACTGAATGTTGTGTTTCCCTGCAGAGGAACACCACTGCTTATGCGATATACAATGATGAGATCCCTGAATCAGACTCCAAAGCGGGCAAATGTGGACACACCAAAGGTACAGGGAGAGTCCCAAACTACTATTTCCGTCTTTCTAAAGTTGGGGATAGCATCTACTTGTCTGCCTGTTTGTCTATCTGCATATCTAAAATTCCTGCCTAAAGCAAAACAGAAGAATCATTTGCATGATGTGTGGTTTGTTGTATAGTTACCTATGCTGCAGCTTCTGTTTTGGTTTTGCTATGTCTGTGCTGTGTGAAGGCTCTTGGGGCTTAGGGACTCTCTGTTTCAAGAGTTGAAACTAATACAGGTCCTTTTAGCAGTCACATCATCCTGTGCCTGATGGCAGAGCAGTGAAGATGTGCAGGGAAAGACACCCTCAACAGAAACCCTCCAAACTTTCCGATACAAGAAATGGCTGCCAAAACCACGGAAAGCACTATAGGATGCAGTTACAGAAAATCAAGGCTTTAAATAAGCGTAAACTTCAGTGGAGGTCTAAATGTTCCCCTGAGGAAGCAGATGGGTTTTGCCCACCCTGACATGGAAACGAGCACGTTTTGCAGGGCTGTATTTTCAGGCTGCAGCACTGGGCACGGCTCAGGAGCCATGATCCATCCTGGAGGGGAAAAGCATAATCTGTCTCTGCTGCTTCCCCATGGGGGAGAATTTGGTCTGTGAAGGAGGACACAAGAAGTGCTGACAGAATCTCTTTCCCTTTATCCAGTGAATATTTGAAGTGAAGGAAGATGAGCAATGGAGAGAGGGTCACAACCACTAAATCATCAGAACTTTTGAAGATAAAATTTGAGGAGAGGTTTTGAAAGGATTTTTTTTCAAATGAAACATGATGACAGGTTGAGTTAGTCTATGAAGGAAAGAATGGATGCAAGTTTAATACAATATTAGCACCTCTTATGGTCTGTTAATCGACTCTAAAACAGCTTACTGTAGACATTAACACGCTGAAATGTGATGTCTGCAGCAGCAAAACCAAAGTAGGGCACAGCTCTATCTTCTCAGGGTTTTTCCCTCCTTAATTCATTTACAGTAACTTTTTTTTTTTTTTTTGGACAGGATTTCTGCTCTTGGACAAATCACAAGGCTTCTGGGTGATTCACAGTGTGCCCCTGTTCCCTCCCGTTCCTGAGGATGGTTATGGGTATCCATCTACTGGAGAGTCCTTTGGACAGACTGCCATCTGTATAACCTTCAAATATGACCAGTTCACAGAAATAGGTACGAAAAGCTTCTCCTTAAGAAAGCCTTTGTCCCACCACACTTCTCTAATTGCTTTTCTTGAGACTTCAACTCAAAAATTCCTTGTTCTTGACCTTTGTTGTCATATTGGGAAACCAAGTGGGGCCAGGAAAGAATATTCTGGGTTCAAGTTATGTTTATCCAATGGTTTCCTGTGTGAATGTGGGAAATTCACTCTTCCACTCTACTTTTATCTCCCCATGGGGACTATTAGGATAATAATAGTCACAAGTGCATCTCAAGAGTAAACTCAGTCCATGCATACAAAATGCTTTGGAAATACAAAGTAGGATGATTAATCATTTTTTACAGTAATAGCTCATTCAGCAATAGTCATCTGCAGTTCTAAAAATGTAAGGCAACCACTGCTGAGCTGGTGTAGTAGCCTTGACCGACCCATCAGAAGTATGAAGTATGGAATAAATATCTCCTAGAATTTTCCCAGGTATTTCTTTGCTACAAAAATAGCCAATACTAAATATATAAAAACCCCAAACCCAATAAAATATAGCTGTAAGATTCAGAACTATCTGACAGTGATAACTGTTACTGGAATCCTGAAGAGGGACTATTGAAAGACTTTACAAGAAGTCATACTGGCATGTTCCTCAACTCTTTTCACACTGTGTTTTTGCTCTTTTCTCTGTTGCAAACCTCAAATCATATTAATGAAATACACATGCTGTGCAAATTGCCAGGCTGGCCACACCTCAGAGCTATCTAACCCAGGTTCCTGTTTGTGGTATTGAATCTATGCATATGTGTAGGGAAAGGGGACAAAAAAATGAGATGCATGCACTAATGCTTTTCCTGTCCCATCCTCCCAGCTTCTGCTAATCTGTGGTTCAGGGGTTTCCTGAGCCAGAAAGACTGGAGTGTTCCTGATGGACTGGTCTGCCATGAACTCATCTAATGAGCCCCTTTGTTCCTTTGCTCTTTATGCTATCCATGGAAAGGACTTCTACAGTTAAGCTGTGCACAGTTCAGAAAAGTAGATTTCTTCTGGAGATTTAATCCAGACCCTGTGAAAGTCAAGTTCTGTTCTCCCTAAGCCCAGACTAGAGACCCTTTGGCAGCTCTCCTGTTTGGCTTGGCAGCTGTAACTGACTGGAAACTACTCCTGTAAATACAGACAGGTTTGGATTTACCTGTGATGTCTGAGTGCTGTGTGGCTGCAGAGAGGCTTGAAGATGAGCATGGGTAGAAGTGGCAGTGGACCAAGACCACCAGTTAAGAGTTCTGCTAAGAATAATGAGGTGTAAGTGGAAAACCTGAGTGTGCTCTCCCAGCCAGTTTTTGTGCTCCAGGGCCAGTTAAAATACAAAGCAATTACACAAATTTTTTGGTTGCTAAAATAAGATACTTCGACACTTAACTCATCCAGGAGATAGCTTGTGAAGATTAAGAAGGATTTAGGTTTCCTGTCCAAGACAGAACTTTGCTCTCTTGTATGCTTTGCTTTAACCCATTTTGATTCTGCCTGTGTTCATTTCTGTGCGTTTTTCTCAGACCAACAGATGCTGAGTTATAATCCAGGAATCTACAGCTGTTCCATCCCTGACATCTTCCAAGCTGATCTCCCAAATCTGCAGAAGCTCTGTGCGAAGTCCAGGCTACCCTCGGTCCCCTTGCGCCACATCTCCAAGCTCCAGTCAGCTCATGGGGAAACCTTTCTCCACTTTGCAAAGTCACACTTGTTCATAGATGGTAAGAGAACCTGTTGCTCTCTCTATAAAACATTCTCAATTCATTCTTAAAATATGAGTTAATAAATTATTTTAAAATTAGTATTTTTTCTGAGGGGGAAAAAGGAAGTTCAGCTTCAGAAATAAATGTAACAGAGGGAAAGGATGGTGTCCCAGCTTAATGTTCTCTTAGCCCCACAAAGCAAAAAGCTGTCTGGTCCATCCTAAGGTTTTCAACAATGAGATTTTCAGAAAATTTATTTCCCATTATTCAACAGTAACAACAAAGAAGAAATTGGGGTTTGAATCATCTGGGGTGTTTTTGTTATGAAGACAACTTGCATTTTTTTCCCTTTCCCCTTTTGCCTGCTGTTTGTTTGTAACAGGTTTTCTAGAAGAAGTAGAAATGACCTTCTGAAACAGTCAAAATAAGGGGAGGGGGCAAACCCCCTCTGGCTGACTTTATGCATTACAATGACACGAGCACAATTTAGATTATGCTTTTCAGTCCTTTCTTAAATGGAGGAATATGAAACACTGATTTCCCACACCCTGTGTTATTCCACAGATATCTATGCAGCCTGGATGGCTCAGGAACTGAAGACGGATTTGTTGGCTGAATCCTGGCAGCGTTCTGGCCAAAAACTTTACTCAAATTGCTCTCTCGACTACCACGTCTACAACATAAATGTAATAGGGATGCCATTGAACTCCACCTTTCATTCCATTAATGATCATTCCAAATGGGCTGTTTCAAGGAAATACAAAGATCAGTGGACCTGCATTGGGGACTTGAACCGTGCTGCTGAGCAAGCTTGGAGAAGTGGTGGGTTCATCTGTACCCAGAATGAACAGATCTACAAAGCCTTCAGGCATTTGATAGTCCACTATGAAAGCTGCACTTCTGCTCCCAGAGTGCTGTAACAAACTATTCCTCCCAACAAGCACAGCCTCATTACATGGAAAGTGTAGGAAATGTCTCCCTTGAAGCGCTCCTGTCACCATCCACGCTGGAATGGGACGGGAGGGACACTGCTGCATGAGGCTGCACCAAAGCACATCTCCGTGAACAACAGAAACCTCTCTCGTGAGCTGGGCTGTCGGGACTGGGCAGGTAGCAAGGGATAGGTATCCCATAATACTTCAAAACTGCCCTGGATTTCTGGCACTGTTGAGATAAATCACAGCATTTCTGCTCAGCTTGGGCTGAATCTCTCAAAGAGCTGAGAAAAATCAGATCCAGACAGGGAGATGAGTAGATCTCTGGACAGGAAGGCTTTGTTTTTACATGATTAATTTTTAGAGAATAAATGAACTTGAAATCATCTTTAAATTATCTGTAACCAATAGCTTGGGAATATTTCTAGTGCTTTTATTCATGTACAGCTATTTTATAAACAAATAAACGTCCAAAATAGGAATAAGCAAAATAAAGAGCAAAAATGGTCTGTTGACAGTCTGCCTCTTCCATCTGTATAGTTATTTGTGCTTGGTTACAATGTTTTATAGCTGCCAAAGGAAAAATGCAGACGATTAGGAAAAAATATAAAGAAAATATAGGAATATATTTGAAGAAAGATGTTATTTAACCTACATTTTTACATTACAACAAATGTGGTTGTTAATATTCAATATCTCCAGTCTCATACTTAGGACCTGAAGTTTGGATGGACTTGATACGAAGACAAAGCTGATTTGCGAAATCCTGATACACTCTTGTGTTCACAGGTCAAAAGTGTGTCTGTATTTAATATGTTCCTAAATATATTTACGCTTTTCTATCTCATTTTTTCCCCTGAATTGCTAATATAAACTCCAGTCTGAAGGGTTGGCAGTCCCACTAATACTTTTTTTTGGCTATATTCATAGTCCCTGCCACTGATTCTCCACAAGAGTTCTTTAAAAGAAAGTACATGTAAAGAAATGCCCCAGAACCACAAGAGTTTGCCAAAGATTTCCTTCCCTCTTCAGCCTGAACAGTGAACCAAACAACAAAGTGTACAAAGTGTCAACAAATTAATTTGAGAAAAAAATTGTGCATATTTCTTGAAGAGGTAGAAATAATATTTGTGGCTTGCATAATGAAGGGAATTGTACAGGGCTAATTAGCCAGTCGACAAAAGGTAAACCCGAGTCTCATCGCTCAGTGAAAATGGTGTTGTTGCTTAGATATTGTGCATGAAATTTTTTCCTTTTCTCTGCATTTGCATAACATTTGCTAAATAATTTACTTGATACTGTTTTTTCTCTGATGCTTGTCAAATTGTGTTACATATTTACTTCTTGTCCTTTTTCTGGCTGTGGTCAAGCAACACCTTTTGTGGCAGTGAAAATTGCCAGTGACACAGAGCACTGTGCCATGGGATGGCAGGGCATCGCTCCAATAAGCCGAGACAAAATTAATTTCTCTTGCCTATCTTTCCATGGCAGACACAAACCTAACCTGTCTGTCTGAGCTCTTGCACCTTGCCCATAGGTTTGTGTAAGCATGACCTCAGTGTACAGCACTGGCAAGAAATCCTCCGCTGGAGACAGTGCTGGCAGGCTCAGTGTGTGTGTCAGAGAGCGCCTGGGTCTGTGGCACAACCTGTATTTCTTGTGGTGTTTTCAAATGCTCAGCCTCAGCATTTGGATCCAATATATTGGGTTCAATAGCCAAGACTCTGTCCCACTGGTTGTCTCAAGAGTGTTGCCAGCTCCCTGCTCCCCAGCCCAGGGGTCACCAGTGCATTGCTTGAAATAAGTGCTGATTGCAGTTCTTAATTATTTGGTCAATTAATAGCTGTCATAAAGTTTTACAAGACTACTTAAATGTTCCTCTTTCATTATACCCAAGACTGGTTGCCTCCATTTTAGCTGTAACTGAGGAGGCATAAAGAGCAGGGGGAAGATGCAGAGAAACAGCTGTACCATACAGCTCTACAACCTCAGCAGCCTGGCTGTGCACACTCATTTCAGTGGTGTAGCAATAAAAAAGGCTGCAGATCTGGTTCTCTCATTTTTTGACTGTAAACAGCTTTAATTCAGTTTTGCTTTTGTTGTGTAACTTCTGTATTTGCATATCCTAGTATTTCTGCTACGCATGTTATGAAATATGGGCAGACTGTTTCCCAAAAGAGACTAATAAGCAACAAAACAAACTATACAGATTTTTTAAGGGTTTATAACTCTAAGGCTTTCTTTGCAAATGCAAACCATAAGCCACTTACCTAATCTCATATGCTCTCACAGCATGCCCTGTAACCAACTGTTAATGTGAAATATTTACTCTTTGCCTATTTTTAATATATATATATATAAAATGAAGTTTTTATATTTCAAATACGCTGCTCTATTTTAAGATGCCAAACACTCAAGAAGTATCTGCCTGTCCCAGTGATGCTGTGCTGCCTCTGCTGCCCACTGCGACCCTTTTCACTGGACAGACTGGTTCCTGCAGAAGGGGACATGGGGTGTGGTCCCTCTGCAATTTCAGGGAGATCTGCTCAGCAAAAGTGACTCTGCAGAAGGGCCTAACACGACCCTGACCTGGAGAGGGAAGAAGCTGCTCTCTGGAAACCTGAAGTCTCTTCTCAGCATGCAGGTTTGGCTATTCTGACCCTTGGGCTCTGTTCTAGTTAGACTAAATGAGAACATTTATTATACATGAAAATTGTTTGCCGAGGGAGTAGGAGAGGCCAAAAGCAAACATTATTAATCCACTAAACATTACTGTACTGCAGCCAAGTTTGTAACCAACACAGCAGTAGGGATGGTTGGTTGGTATAAATTGCCTTGTAATCATTTCCACAAGCTGAGGCTCAGTCCCAGCACGCCTGACACGCTCACAGGGTGCAAGAAATGCAGACACAGCCTCTTCAAATCCAACCTGCCACATTTCCCCCCCACCAGGGTATCTCCTGCCCTCTCCGCAGCCACCACCACCCCAGAGCAAGGGCAGGACTCTGCCTGCCTGACACTGCTCAAGAAACCAGGCTGATTGTTCTGTAAAGCCCTGTATCCCCAAGGATGCTTCTCTAATGCTGGTAATTGTGTGTCAGTAGGGCAGTGGTTGCTGTGTTGGAACAGTGCAATTTTACACAGAGTTAATGCAAGAGGTCAAAGGATTAGACACTGAAGAAAAGCTAAAAATACAAAAAAATTTGAAGGCATAAAAATTTAACCTGTGTGAAGTTTAATTCCAGCTGGGCAATTACAATACTGGAAAACAGGCAGAGGCATTGCAGCCTGAGCCCACTTCACAGGGCAGCCTTTGAGCTGGAATTGCTTCCGATGTTTCCACAATGACTGAGCATACCCTGAGCTCTCAGGATGGGAGTGATGAGCAATGTATTGGAGAATTTCTCAAGGGCACTGGGGCTCCACGCCAGCTGCCTGCCAGCGATCAAAGGAAGCTTTGGGAGAAAGTTCTCTGAGCTGGGAACCTTTTCTTCTTCTAGGCGTGCTAACATGGCCTGGTGCTTGGTCTTGTCACAGGGGTCCTCTGACTAACAAAATGCTCAATAACATCATTGTGAGAAATTTTCTTAATGTATCAAAGCATCCTTGGCGTTATTAGCATAGTCACATAATTATCCACAGAGAAACGTACACCCATATGTTAACGCCCATAAATTATTGTGAGGATTTCTTTTATACCTTTATTTTCAGTTTCTGGGGAGGATACATCACTGGGTACTTAATATAGTAATTGCTTCAGAGCATGTAAGCTGCCCATGCCTGCAGTAAAATGTTCAGGAGGCAGAGTGGTGCTGGCAGCGTCATCTGAAAGCTCAGTAAGCCAAAGCCTAACTGTGCTCAGAGTGTGATGCAAGACAATGATGCACCTCTCCAGTTTCACAAGAGATTTCTTAAAAAGACAGGAATTAAAAAATGAGAATGGAGATGAACAGAAATTTATGTTAGGCTAAGTGTGAAAAAAACCCTTTGTAGCAGGGAAAAAATTCTTCATAGTACAAGGCAGAGAGCCTGGTCTGAAATTCCAAGTTAGGATAGCAATATTGGTGTACTCTAGATATCCTGATACCCTGAGTAGCATAGCCATACCTGACACTTTTTTTTTAGACTGGACAAAGCAGATTAAAGATCCAATCTGCTGAATTTTCTCACAGTCCTCATGAATTTGGCATGAATGCGGTAAAAGAAGTTGTGTTTGAACACAGAAATCAGTTGTAGCACTTTTAGATCTTGGCTTCAGACAGCATAAAATAAGTTTTTAATGCAGACCCATTGTATGCTTATCTTTATCATCTTTAAATGATTTATCCTAGTATTGAGAGTATGCCATTCTGTGCATTTATTATATGTTCACATTACTAAAATTGTTATCTACAAAACATCAGGACTTGAAAAACGTATCTTGCTTTTTATAAACAGCTGTGTTACACTTTTATTCAAGTTATTTTACTAAGTCCTTTTGATTTTATTTTTTTTCATTTGCATTTGCTTGACATTTCTACACAAGGTATCTAGTGGCTATGCTGATTCTCCTGTAAGAGGGATAAAAGTAAGGAACATTCTTCCCCTGCTTTGATCCCTTTGCATCTTGGGAACTGCAAAGTGATGTTCAAATATTCAAAGCTTACAGGAGCAGAGCATAGTATTTAATGTTGCATGCTGGAGTGCTGGCAATTGCTACAAGTGGCTCACTGTATAGTACAGTAGTACCAGCATTGCCTCATTTATTAATCATAGAAACGCTGCATGCAAATTAGCCACAGAGTTCTGCATCATAATACAGTAATCCAAAAATCTGTCTTCACATGTATTAATGCCCACAAATTAAGGGTATCACATTATAGCACTGCACAGTTTCCCCATTACATTTCAAAACCTGCCAAAAGCTCACTAAAAGCCATGTCACTGAGTGTTTTCTTTTTGTTGCTTACTTCTGACTTTCTAAAGAGTGAGAGTATTTAGCTCCAGGGTGCTTTTGTGTCTGCCTTTTTTCAGGGTTCTTTTTTGGGCTAACATCCTGCCAGCCAAATATCAGTGTTTCTCTTGCTATAGTGCAGTTTAAAAATGTATTTTTGCACTGGTATGAACATGGCAAGCACCACTGTCCTCCACTTCATGTTGAGGACTGAAAACATCCAATACAATTTCAGGAACTCTTTCCTTCCCTGCTCTGAAAGCTGCTCCTGACCTTGTAAATCCTAGGCACTGTGCAAGGAAAATCTTGTCTTTTAATCTCTTGCTTTCTAACTGCTCCAAATATTTCTTTCAGGAACATCAAGGAACTGACAATTTCACATCGAACACTTTGCAAAGACAGACCATGGAAGAGACTCTGCACAGCAAATAGGGACAATTTGTGCAGTTGTATTCCCAGCCACTCACCAACCTGCCGAAAGATGGGAAGAAACTGAGAAATGGGAGCAAAAAGAGTTTGCAGGAGAAAGGGAGAAGAGGGAACAAGACAACTGAAGGTAAGCAAAAGGGGGGAAGCAAGGGAAGAGCAGAAGGAACATTATGATGGTCAGCAGCAAGGGGGTCAGACACCCTGAGTGTGGTGACAGAAAAACCTTAGGAGTTAGCTGTGCAAAAGTCCAGCTAACAGGATGTTTCATTTACTGTGATAGTTACCTAACATTTATTCATTTTACAGATACAGTCTCCGTAGGCTACACCTCAGAGATAAAAGCAAAAGGCATAAACTGAAGTGACTTAGCCAAGTAGTGAAAAAACACAGCACAAACAACACCCGCGAAAGTCATTACCTCTCTGTTTCCAAACCTGCAAGAGGTGAGGTAAAGCAAAGCCAAATGCATTAAACAGGTAAAAGTAGGAGGGAGAAATTCGTGAGCTAGGCTAACCAGTTTGAACCATACATATTTGAACAACATGCTAAACCATTTTTTTAAAAGAAGGAAGCTACTATTAAGGTTTAAAGGCAAATACAATAAAAACGAGATGCAAAACATTCACAAGAGTAACTGCAGATTATTTCATTACAACTGGTGACACTAAAGTGAGCTGCATTCATTCTTGTAGCATTGAGAGTACTGCAGGCAAAAAGAAGTTAATAAAAATACAAAAGAAGGTAAAAAGAACATACATAGGGATTAGCAAACTGATGCCTTTAACACTTTGCTCCTGGGATCATTATTATTATTATGGGTATTTTGTACAACATATGGCCTTTTATTGTCAGGTTAAAAATCAAGCTTTGTTTAGAAACCTCCCCAGTTTTATGTTTTCTTTAGTTTCATCTCTGATCCTACTTTGCTCTCCTGCGCTAAACAAACGACCACTCGTCTAATATAGTAGTTTCTCACTGCATTGAGTCAAAATCAGCATTCCTGGGTATCACTTACTGTCACTTGGCTCATGGTGGCTGTTTTGTCACCTGCTGGTCTCGGATCCCACAGAGGAATAATGGCAGTATAGAAGCTGTAGCTCTATAAAAAGTGTCATCTTAATATCAGAGGAGGAGCTAGGCATAGGGGGTTGGCTTCACAAATGTAAATATTTCATAATTTATTTAGCAACGTGGCTTTTCTTTTTCCCCCAGGCAAAAACTTTAATAAAGGAATATGTCTACAGCAACAAAGGAAACAACAGCAAAAAACAGAGACAAGGGCACATCCTAACCCCATTAATATCAGTGGGAATTTTCCTTCATCTTCAGTGGGAACAGAACTTCAAAGACACACGAATCACCCACAGAACCTGAAGGGTAAAATCTGGACCTTCCACAGTCTCTGACACAAACTGTGTTTGAGGGTGGTGGTGCAGTCCTGACACGATGGAAACGTCCCCAGCAGGAGTTGCACAACCTTGGCCTGACCACAGCTTTGGCCCTGGCACTGCCAGTCTGGTGTTAGGACAGACCTCAGAGAGGCCTCATGCGTGGGCAGCTGTTTGGACAGAAGAACCTCTCTGGGGCAGGACTGCACAGGGGCTGGGCACAGATGAACCTCCTTAGTTCATGGCTGTACTCTCAGTGCCCAAATCAGGAAGAAGTGATATCCCCACTTTTACAGGTACATTTTCCACATCGAAGTAGCGTAAGATATTCTTTTAAAGCCTGTCTCTGGCAGAAGGAAAGCTCTATCTCCTCAGTCCTGCTTTGTGTTGTTAGAACCGAGGAAGATGAGTGGTATGGATATAAAGAATTGTTTCTTCTCTAGGAAGATTTAAGATCTCCCTTGAAGACTAAAAACATATTTTAGGTGCACATGGCCTGTTAAATGCTGGGAATGTGGAAAAGCTGGGATGAGGGAGCTCATTCCTGGGCATCTTTGCCCAGGTCTTGTTTTGGTACCGGCTCCGTTCAGCAAAATAGAAATTAAAAGAACAGAGGTACCATTCTTCTGCTAACAGCAGAATTAGTCTCCCTCTCTTTCCTTTGGATGACTCCTTATGCTTCTTCCATTCTTGGGAATGCATAATATGATATGGTATCAAGTCACTGAATGATAATGTGTGTAATGTACAACCTGGAGAGGTTGCTACACTCTTGAGTGAGTTTATTTGCTCCTCACATTCCTATTTTAGCTCTGTGAGAAAAAGTCCCCCTCTGTCCTTCATTATTTACTGGTCACCAAAACAAGTCTGACAACATAGACTCTTTCAAATAAACCAGATTCCAGAAAATGGTAGGAAAACGTTCCATGGGAGTGTGTACCCCAGCTAAGGCCTCTCCATTGATTTCAATTTATATTTCATATGTTTCCTATGGTGTTTGCACCCCCAGACCATTGCAGCCATATCAAGAAAGCAATGGCAAGCACTTTCAGAAAAGCCCCTTTAAAAGTGCTGTGTTTAACATATGTTTGTATGGCTGTGATCTATACAGCAAGGATTTTCCATCCCTGGGTATAAAGAGTTCAGTGCACAACCTTTAATAAAGCCAAAAATATGACTACAAAATACAAGTTTATGCATGTCTTCCATACATTAAATTTCTTAAGGAATTCTATGCTTCTCCTGGAAAACTATAAGAATACTTCAAAACCTATGCTTTTTACAAGTCAGACCTGTATTTTATGGCAAAATATACAGTTGGGTTTTTTTGAGAGATTGAGCATTGCTCAGGATCCTGCAGGTAGAGAGAACGTGGGATTTCAATACTTTTTTGTAATAAAATGCAGTACTTCCTTAATGCTAAATTCCTCTGGTTTTCAGTGCCCCCATTGTTAGCAAGCAGCACGTATATAATCAGTCTAAGAAAGGAGGAGTGAAGCATGTGCTTTGGCTGCTTTGAAAACCATATAATAATGCTGTTTGAGTCTGTGGGTTTAGCTTGGTAGTCCAACTGAAATGACTGTCAGCTAGACAGTACAGGAAAGGTGAAACACAATATTTCAGATAAGAAACTAATCTGTATTTCATGGTCCCCATCTTCTTTGGGAATATGAGCCCAGCACTTTGTGGGATCAAGTGACACTCCTAAACATGACACTGCTGAGCACAACTGGTCTGATTGGCTTAGCTAGAGCAGTGTGGTAAAGGCAAAGTGAAACTGAGAGCTTTGTGGCCCTTACCATAAACAAGATGTCTTTCCTAAGCAAGGGAAGTTTCAAGGGCTCACAGCATTTGAAGTGAGTCCAGTTCAATTTAAATGTAGTACTGCATAAAGCATTACAATAAGATCAACAGAGGAAAAATTAGAAGAGCTAAACTCTTAACAAATTTATGGGTGCACTGTACAAATGAATACATATTTGTGCAAAGGAGAAGAGAAATATGTTTCCTCTAAAAGGATGTAGGTGTGGCTACTGCAGTATACCAAGGAGATTTAAAAAAATTCCTGTTGCTGTGTTGTGTTTGAAGTAATAATTAGAGTCTGGCGTCAAGTTTGAATGACAACTATTACTTTCTTCACACAGATTTTCTAAGCTTGAGAGACCAGTTTTCAAAAGCTCTCTAGCAAAGCTATTATGTTACCAGCATTACTTCGTCAGAAGAAACTGTAAAAGGTTGATTAGAAACACTCAGGGTGAGTCTTGTTTTTTCAGTATCTTCTCAGGATTTGCCTTCAAAAATGAAAGTCAGACTTTCTGACAGTAATCTCACATAATTACAGCTGCAAATTATGCAGTTGGCAAATTCTCAGCAGCCTTGGAGATTGGACCTAATGCATTCAAAGGCACAAGCCTTTAAAATATTTCACACGTAGACAGTTAGCCAATATTCTCAATTAGAATACATGCTTCTGTTCTTAAAGAAAACCACCCATGTTATTTATTTCACTGCTGATACAGGCTTGTATCTGTTACTGCTTTGAATTTCCTGATGTGGATACTCCCAAAAGGAGTACTTCAGATTCCCATAGCACCCTGTCCCAGATAGCTTAATACTGGAAAGTGTTCCAGTAAGTCTTGTACATGGATGTATAATATATAAAGAGAAACTTATACCTGAAGAGCTCTGGTATTGTGAAATAAAGCATTCAAAAGTGTTTCGCTCCCTGAAGTATGATGGCTCTCAGATTTGATCTAAGATATGTAGGAGAGGTACAGATACGACGGATGCCTAGGGGTGGAGGGATAAAGAGTGTTTAATATTAACAGACTCAAACCGTTCATTTCCTTCCTTCTGTGGGTGCCCTTCCTGTACACTACAGCAGTTCTGCTCATACACAATTTTTCTGAGGTTAATCTGTTATTAATCACAAGGTTATCCTGGCTTCATGCTAAGCCTTTACCTAGGCTTAGTAACAACGCTTTTCTCAAAACCTGGTGAGATGCTTTTCATCCTCAGTACATGGTTTGGTTTCTGCACACAGTCCTCTGCTAGTGAAGGATAGGTAATGGACATGTGCCATGTCTTTTCCAAATCACAGTAGGTGGAAGCTTGGTTTGAGACTACACTGGAACATCCAGTAGCATTGAAGTTTTTGGTAGTGGCTGTTAAAAATTCTTGGAAATGTAATAGGTATTTAAAGGCCAGAGGGTTCAGGAAACTAGCAGGAGTTTAACCGGCACCAAAATGTGGGGCAACAAAAAGAGTGAAGAGGGTAATCTGCTGCAGCTTGCTTTTTGAAACGAGAAAAATGGAAACAATTTATGAATGCAAACATGAAGGGAACAGCACTTTTTAAAGAGTTTTGAACTGCAGAGTTGTGGAGTGCTTGCCTCTTCCTAAGGCAGAATAATACCTAGAAATTCAGCCAGGTAAGGGCACTGCACTGATACCTTGTCTAAAACAGCAGAGGTACCTGTTCTAATTTCTGCCAACAGGCTTAAAGGAATGAAAGATCCTGAGCCCAAAGGAAAGGAAATCATAGTGTCCCCCAAAGGATGGACTGCATCCTGATGAGAAGGTGCTAAGGACAGGCTGCTCTCCATGCAAAGCTGGAGGGGTGCCCAGAGAAACAACAGCACGTCCAATGGATGTGGTTAATCCTTGTCAGGGTGGCAGGCTGTTCCCAGGACTACCGAGCAAAATACAGCTGAAAGAACAAGTGAGAACAAAACTTTTTAAAATATCATCGTCAGCCTGGATAAAAGCCTGGAAAATTATACATTTAGTTGTAAAAAAAAAAAAAAAAAATTCTGGAATGACATGCTAAAAATCCTAAACAAAAACCTGCAAAGAGACTACAATCATCTGAGCAGTATATTCTACTTAAGATTTAAAAAAGATACTACAGAATTTGGTTTTGATAAATAACTTGTGTGCAAGATCTAGAGCAGTTTTGTTGGGATCTCCAGCAATGCCATCACTCCATCTTGAAATGATTTTGTGGTTGGCATCATATCAACAATATCAACCGAGCAGGTTGTGTAACAAGCTAATGATGCAACACTTACGGATGAAGGTGGAGGTGCTAGTAGGATGACAAAGTCCCACCACACACATACAGTGAGAAATAATGGAGATTAGGTGAGGCTGCAGTCAAACACAACACATTAAAAATACTGTTTATTAACAAACACAGACCCAATTAAACTGAATTTATATAAACTATCTAATTAACAGATTAGAAAGCCTAATGTGACCTGTATGATCTTCTAGTCTGACTTCAGCCATAATGGAGAGTGGATTTTCCTAAACTCATCCCTGTCCGAACTAGATTGTATCATTTTAAGGGGGACACATAAATCATGATATAAATATCAAAGGAAAATTTACCCTAATTCTTGGTAACCCTCTCAATGGTTAATTATGGGTAACTATAAATTAAGATTGCAGGTCTTGGATCTTTGTCTGCCAGAGCTAAGGCATGGATTTTTAAATGAATGTTTACGGCATAGAAAGGTACAAAAGGGCCCCCATTAACTTTCTTTTTGATAAACTAAATAGGTGGAACTCCTTGAGCCCACATTAGAAGAAGAGTATCCTTTAATCATGTCCCATCTCTATTCTATGAAATCCTTCTAATTTTTCATCACTCTTTGTGAATATAGGACCCAAATCCCAAACAACATTCCACCTTTCCTTGCATGGGTGCCAGATACAGACGAAGTATAAACCTCTTTATCCCTTCTCAATATTTATTTGCTTGGGCAATCAAGAGCTACTTTCCCTATTCTGATCATCATATCAGAGAGGTAGCAGCTGTGATCTGATAGTCTTCAATCCCTTTTCAGTGACTTTGCTTCCCAGCAGAGGAGTCCCTATGAGATTTGCTGGGCCCTTGTTCTTTCTAGAATATATATTCTACTTATTTATTCATGTAAGGCAAAAATGCTTTCACACTGATTTTGTAGAAGAGTAAGGTACAAAGGGATGTATCAGAGGTTACCACAAGGTATTTGTGAAGAAGGAGAATGAGGACAGGACAGATCTCCTGAATCCTCTACTGGCACTACAGTACTACACGTTTCCATGTGAGGCTGAATGACAGAGGCCATGGCCAAATGCATTGTCAGCTGATGGATACAGTCCTGGTATCAGATCAAATACTGTCATTTCTTTCCAGATATATTTAAAAGTCTCCTGGTGAAATAAAAAAGAGGGCTTGAACCACTGAGATTTACTCTCTCCTGCCAAAGGTAACCATGCTGTGCCTTCTCTTTCATAAATAATTCCATGCAAACTTACAAAATAAAGTATTTTCCCAAATGGGAGGAAAATATTATCAATTTGGAAATGTAGACAAAGGAAATATTACTTTAGCTAATTCTTCCTTGTCAATTTGCACAGTAACTTTTACTGAAATGGTGCTTTTGATTCTGTCCTCTGTCTCCTACTGCAGAGAACAGACACTGTCTCCAGCATCAATCTGTTTTGGGTAAAGCATCGAACTTGTTGAACCATGCAGACCAAGCAGAAGAGATCCTGTGATAAAAGGTCCAATGTAAGACCAGATTTCACGATGAGTTTCATTTCTTTGTTCAGTCAAACCCTGTGCACCAGACAGGATTGGCTCTGACAAGCTTCCACTGTAAAATGATACAAAAGAGGCTGAAATCTAGGCCACAGCTAGAAATAATTCTTAGGAAGCTCTCTGGATTTCCTGGAGGGCAAGGTGTGGCTCTGTGTGTGGGAGGTAAACGCCAGTGTTTTTCTGTTACCAGTAATTAGGTGCAGCTTGAGTTTCAGTAATAAGAGCTACATATGCATGCTGGAAAAAAGAGTTTATCTGACTCTGGCATTATATGTTACAAGATAAATGTCTTGCACTGCTTGTTATCTTTGTTATTTTGTGATTAGCACTTATAAATGTCCAAACGCATGCTCATATTTTATCAACACATAAGAAAAATACAGTTACTGGGAGTTTTTAACATAAAAGAGAAAGAAATCTCGTAAATCTTCATATTATCCTACTAGTCTGTGTAAAATTTTTGAACTACTTCTTGCATTAGCATTTGTTTTATTAGCTTTAGTAATTTTGCTTTTGATGTTGTTTATGATTACTGTCAAATACAGAAATACGCTTTCCAGAAAGTTATCCTGAGGTGAACACCCAGCACTGAAATATCAATCTTAAAAGATTTGATAAACCAAAAAAGAAAGAAGATCTTACCAGGGTTAAGGGGCTTAGTATCTTAAATGAAAGAGATGCTGCAGTTCTAATGACTGTTCATCAAAATATAGCAATACAAACAGGGAAAAAAGTCAACTGTAATGTAGCTAAAAATGCCTGTTAAACGTCCATTTGTTGCAGTGTCTAACCCCATACAATATTATGGAAGATATTCTAAAATTCTTATAAAACCCTTGAAAGGGCTTTTTTTACTCCATTTTGAGGTTTCATAGCATCATAGTTTTTCAGGCCAGAAGAAAGCACCACAAGTCTCCAGCCTTACCTTTTGCATAGTACAGGTGACAATTAGATTAAGGGATATGTCCTTTGGAAAAAAATCCACCACCTTGATTTAAAGATTTCATGTGAAAAAGAATACTTCACAGACCTATCCGTTTTTTCCCCATGGTTTAGGTTAATCCAAGGGGTTTTCTGTTTGTTTTGATTTTGTTTTCTAATCAAAACCCATCTCTTGACTCAGTTTTCAAACATTACATCTTTTAAAATATTTGTCTACTAAACTGAAGAATTCTCTGATTATTCTCTTTATTGATGTAATTCCAGGTGAGTCAGCATTTACCTGATTCATTGATAGGCTAAAGAGATTAAGCTTTTTAAGTCTCTTCTCTAAAAAGGGTTTCTAGATCCCAAAGCAACTGCATAATTCTGCTTAACCAGTTTCTCAGTTTTGGTCTCGGTATCAGGGCAAGACCTACTGTTCCACCAACAAAATCTCTATTGCTACAGTGCTCCCCACATTTATTCACAAGGGTGGCATTTCTGTGTGCTCTTAATTACATTTCTGTATGACTACTTCTCATGATTCAGCCCTCCCTCAGATAACTAAATTACTTTTTTCTTTCCTAGCAATATTAGCCTGTACTTAACTTTACTGAAATGCACATTGTTCAAGTTAGCTCACCTTACTAAAGATTCTGGAAGCACTGTGGACTAATTTCCTATCATGTATCACTTTACAACTTCTGTTTCTTATTCAAGTATTACCTTACAAATTTGCCAGATAACTAGTATCTGTCACAAGCTGTTTATAAATACTTCTCACTTATTAATAATGCCAAGTAAAAAATGATCCTGACTATTTTTCTCAATTTAAAATGTGAAGTGTATACTAAGAACCAAGTGTAATATAGCCAGACACTGAAATGCATTAAAATAGAGGAATATTTAAGCAATAGATTTTGCTTATTCTCAATAAAATGTGTGTTGATACCATGGAGTTAAGAGTGATCTTCATGGGGAACAACAGTTTCACTTGACACCTTTTACTTTATAACAAAGCAATTACCTTATTTCTGTAGTGGCACCTACAAGTTATGTTGCAATAATTTCAAACAAGGAGAAAATTCTATCTGTGGGCAACTGACATGCAGAAAAAGAAGTGAAATTTTTGGCCAAACCAAGTTCTATTTATTTCAGCAAAATTATTCCACTACTGCACAAATATTCCTTAGTATAAAATAACAGGAATTTAATAAATCAAATGAAAACACGAGGTAGCATATTCTGAAAAATATCTGCCTTGAAATGAGTCATACTCTAATCTTGGATAAACTCTTTCTTTTTCCATACGTGAAGGAATGTTTATTAAGGCAGCCCAAGCTACGTGTAATTGCACCAGCAGAAAGATACAAGCATCACTTTCTACGAAGAGAACCACACCCCTCAAGAAACACAAGTTTTTCTACATACCCACAAGGCTGATGAAATGCTGCCATTGACATTCCCTTTTACAAAACAATTCTTTAGAAGAGGGTAGTGATCTCCAGAAGCAGCACAATGAATTCAGCAAAATACCAGGTTAGAAACAGTAGATACTTCTTCAGTACTTTGCCATGAGTAACTATTGGATAAATTTCTCAGAAAGTCTAAATGTGTCAAAATACAACTTTATTGTCCATAGAATTTCCATTTGGGGAAGTATTCCATTTTCTACACTTGGCACTTGAAACTCTAGCAACCACAAATATCATCTTCTTTTTTTTTTCCCCTAGCTAATATACAATTAATGCATTATCTAGTAGTTATAATCTACTAACTAACCAGAAGCGCTGACAGACTTGTAGTAAATTAAACACCCAGTGCTAGCCAGGCCGATCTGTCCAGATTAAGATAATGGCCAGCTGTGCCATCTTGATAAGTCCTGTGGGAAGAACTTATTGTAATGTTGGTTATAAATACATGTTTACTCCTGTGTTGACATCCATACATAAAGCAACTGTAAAGTAATTTTTTTTAAAACTCTAACGAGTTGAAAACTGGACATTCACATGCAGCAGACTACGGAATTTCCATAATTTTTAAATAATACATTTGAAAGGTTTTTTGCAAGAATACCACATAAAATGCCTTCTTTTTAAAATCCTCTCCTTTGCTTAATTCTTCCTTAGATTATTTAAGTCTTGCTCAGTCAGGCTTCCAAAAGCTTTGTTTCTTTTTCTTTCCCACATGCACATACACACACACACGTGTTCTGAGACATTTGACACAGACCATTTGAATACATCACTGCTCTTTGCACATTGTTTCAGCAAGAAGGTTGCACTTTGAGCTGCTGCAGCATCAAGAAGAGCAGGAGGGGAGAGCTGGGGAACTACAGGTGTGTCAGCCTCACCTCCATTCCCAGGATGACTCTGGAGCAAATACTGCTGGTACACATTTCCTAAAACTTGAGGGACACAAAGGTGTCTGAGAACAGATGGTGCAATGTGTCTTTACCAAGGGCAAATCTTTGATGGGAAAACTGGCTCAACAGAGGAGGAAGAGCAGTGCTTGCTACATACTTTAACTTTAGGGAGGCCTTCAGCATGAACTCCCACAGTGTCCTTACAGTCAAATGGGTGAAATAAGGAGTGGAAAAATGAACAAGGTGGATGGATAATCAGCTGGGCTGTGCAGCGAAACGGGTGTTGATCAGCAGTGCTAAGTCTACATAAAAAGGAGGCTGGTTGGTAATGGTTTTCCTCAGGGACCCATACAGGGCCCGAAACTCTTAATGTCCTTTTTAATGGCATTCTCAACATGCTCAAACATGATACCTCATTATGGGCAGGGGTGTCGATTCAATACTCAGGAAGATAAAGCTGCTATTCAGAGGGGCCCTTGTTCTTTTTTACCATTGTTTGTTTCCTTAAACCTAGGACTTTTTACACAAAAGCATGAAGATTGTAAAGAAACTCTAAAAAGAAAGAGCACTACAGAAAGAAAACTAAAAAAAATCATTTGGTCTCCTTATTTACCCATAGTAAACCAAACATTTTTAGACACTCAGTCTGCATTCCTCATTTGCAGGATGGTGAACTTGATGAACCTGGAATCTGGTATCTAGAATGATCCTGAGCATGCTGACTTTAATCGTGAATCTAATCAAATATAGTTGTGGTTTGAATGCATGGTGCTAAATATTTGTAAAGTGACCTTTGGGTGTCTTACACTGGACATGCTAAATATTCTGATAAATTTTGTTTTGACAAACTAGTTTAATTTTCCCATCTGTATAATGGACATCATGCCTTCTTTCCAATAAGCCCCTTAATGTTTTTACATAGCTCATGTACTGTAAAGAAGGGCAACCCAGAAAAGCATATGAAAATATTTTTTTTGTTGTTGTGTTATGGGATGAGGACAGGCACTGAGAGCACATACTAAGATCTAGAGTTCATCCCGAGATGTTAGATAATACCCAACTTTATTGTGCATGATACTTATTTTATCCATTAGAGAGATTGCCCTGGGTGACTGAAAACAGTGAAATTAAAAGACTGTAAACAAGATCCACTCAGGAATGCAAGCCTGTGAGTCTCAAATGGATGATCCTGAAAACTACCCACGCAGTTCCTGCATAGGCACCTTGTAATTTTATGTTGCTCCCCTATGAAATGCACCCCTGGAGAAATAGCTCTGGGTATGCCTAAGTCTGGGAACAGCATGGAAAGAGCTAAGCAGTTTAGCATTTATTTTGTGCTTACGTCTAGCTGGATAAACAAGACTTTTCTACAGCAGAGGCCCCAGATGGCTTGGGGTAATACACGCCAAGCACCATGGGCTTAGGCTCTCTACAAAATACGCTTGCAGGCTTTCTCTCAGAAAGTGATGGTATGGATGTCTGTCTTTCATAGGACAGCATATTGTGATGGGCCCATTCCCAGCTCTTTTCTCAGCTGAAGAGAGGGGGGCTCTAAGACAGATTCTCCTGCCACACGGAGCATCTCCTACCACTCTGACTATTCCACCCTGGTGAGACCACATTGTCCATTCTTCACTGTGCAAAAAGCCCAACACAACATCAGGCCAGAAGCGTAGAGGAACCAGACTCTTCAAGCCAGGGATGAGGGCACACATACAGACAAACTGAAGCTGGTTACAATCCATTCTCTATAACTTGGTTTTTGCTGTGTAACTTTTTGAAGTAAACTACAAGGAGAATACTGAGATCTGGTCAGGAGTCGAGTCTTCTTTCCTTTTCAGGGGGAGAGTGCCCCAGCCTAGCTATTCGGTTCAGCATTTTCTGGATCTTACCCAACACACAGCAGTAGCTTCAACTGGAAGAAAGAAGACAGTTCTCATCTCAGAAAAACCTGCAGGCTTGTGGTTTTACTGTTCCATTGACAGGTAAGATGATAATCTCCAGAGGCTGGAAAGTCCTGTCTTCTGTATCCTTCTTTACCTTTTCAACTACCAGTTAAGCAAAGCCACTATCACTAACTTTGCTACACAGTCCATGCTGTTAGGCAGCCCCTGGGAGCACCTGCCAGAGAGAAGATGTGAGCAGGAGCATGAGGGGCCAGTAAGGATTCAGACGTGATCAAAGCTGTACAACTGCTCTGCACTCTCAAGGCAGAGCTGCTTACAGGCACAGCAAAACCAGACCTTTGGGGTACCACCTCATTACCCACACAGCACTGCAAAGGGAAGGAGAACCAACTCTGCATGCAAGAATAAGAGGAGCGCGCTTCCCTTCGTTCAGGACCCTGCTGCTGCCAGTCGGCCCCCCGGCAGCTGCACAAGCACTCCTGCTGCAGCAGCCACACTCCAGGCCCCAGCTCCTGCTCCTGCTCCAGCTCCTGTTCCCCCTCTTCACCCCCACCAGAGTGTTCAGAGGGCCTAAGGATCCTGCTGAAGGTTTTGAGGGCCAGAAATGTGGACCTCAACAAACCTAACCCTTGAGGGAACCTTGAGCCACCTCACTTCTTATTGTTTTGTTGTGACCTCGTGTTCCTTGTATTTGCCCTCTCCTCACCAGTTTTATAACCGTGACAATGCTGATTCTGACTGTGTAATATGGGGAATTTTGTCCTAGATAAAAATCAGCCACCCCTCCCTTGTGCTCTACTCTGCTAACACACCAAGAATCCTTAGACCACAGACACTGCAGAAACGGTGCTCAGAATCTTGTGGTCTTCAAATTACTGTTACCAATTGGTGGTTATCTGTTTCAACAACAACCACAAGGAATTCTGGCCCACTGATTCAGAGGGAAATTTCTTTGCCATGTTAACAAGGCAATGTAATTACAGTCAAAATTAATCCATTTAAAAACATATAAAATAGCTTTCTAGTTTATTTTTTCAAGTGAAAAAGAGTATTCTGTAGGAAGGAAGAAAGGAAGAAGGAAAGAAGCCTGTAGGGCATAGCTATCCCAACATAAACAATGGTTGGTTTGGTTTGGAACACTGCATTTTCTGGGGCATTTTGTTCAGTATAAGGAATGCGGAAGACAAGTAGTATGTTCCCTCGAACTTCAGGTAATTAAATTAAGAAAAACAAACCAGGAAAATAGCAAAATGTTGGTTATTACATAAAATCAAACAAACAAAAACCAAACCAACCAACAAAAAAAAGAGAAACAAGAAAACCCCACAACCTCAAAACAGTTCTCTAATAAATTATTGAATCCAAAGGTACCTTACCCTATTTTGTAATTTCTTTCGATATTTTCTAACTTAGTTTCCTTTCCTCAGATGAATTTTTGTCCTTTCAACTTAGTCACAAAATATTTTCTCAATTATTTGTAATGACAGAACAGAAAAAAACAAAACTGTGTTCTATTGATACAGTGCAAAATGATGCTTCACTACTGAGGTGAGTCAACAGTAAGAAAGTTTTCTTCCAAAATTTCTAAGTTCTGAAATGGAATGAATGTCTTCATCAGTGTTCACTAGAGAACATACTTGTTGAAGGGGTGGGGGGGAGGTTTTTTTTGGAGGGTTTTTTCCAGTTATTTTGTTTTTAACCAAGCAGCTTCTTCCAAAAGATGGTTTCTTGACAATGCTACTTACGTTGTAAAATAAGAGTATCCTGGTTAAAATGTTATTTGCATAGAACAGAGTCCATAGCTAAAACAAGAAAAAGACCTTGGAATTTCGATGAAAAAACTAAAGTAATACTATGCATGCATTTATTAGTTGGGCTTTCTATTGAAGTTATAATTGTACTTTGTCAGTGATCTCTACCAAGTCCACAATGTGTTTCTGGTGTCTTTTTGTTGTCACTCCCCTGCCCTAGGAAGTTCTTGTATTATTGTGTATCATTATTTTGTTCCTGTGAGTCCTTGGAAGAAAGGTATTTGAATAATATTAGGAGGTTGTCATCCCTCTTGCTGGGAGGGAGAAAGATAATGTGTTGTTTCCATATGTAAGCACTCAGTGATCCCAACAAAAACAGCATTGCAAATTGGAACACAAACAACACAGAATCCATGTATGCTCTGCTAATAGCAGTGATGAAAATCTCTGCTAATGACTTCGAGAGATACCCTTGCAATCTCTGACATCTGCATCAGCTAGAGAGTAATACTTCAAAAGTTACAGCAAGTCCTTGGTTAAAATATTCTCAACAAAATCCTCCAAACCTCAATTACCATGGAAACTACTTATCCTTAAGGCAGTAAGGATAGTTGAAATATTTTCTCTTGACAAAAATGGGAATGAGGCCAGAAGTATATGGGATTGTGCATAATGAGGCCTTTGATCTTCCATTTACATCTGTGTTAAGCAGAAGTAATCTCAGTGAAGCAAGTTGAGTTGCAGAACAAAATTTGCTTCTAGGACAGAACAAGGTTTAAGACGTCGTCTGGTTCTGGTTATTTCTAGATATTTTTCCATTATATTCATATGTTCATGTTAACAGATTTCTTTTTCCCTTTTCTAGTAAGAGAAACACAGTAAGGACAAATAGTATTTGTAGACATCAAGCTTTGAAAAAATGCTTGGGATAAATGGAATTAATCAGTCCCATTGAGGCTCAGAATTTTGCAATCTGAGATTAAAAATGCCTTTTATTTAGATCAGGTCCCCCAAAATCCCCAAGTACTCAATTTCTGTAAAATACAGTGTCATCTTTGCTGTGCAGAAACATTTGCACACCTCTAAGCATGGAAATCAGCTCAGGAATAGAAAACCTCATTTCTGGCTTTATGTAAATTGAATCTCTAATTTGCTGTAGGAGTTCTTGTTTCATTGTAACATCAAGTTTTAACAGACTTTAATGGAACAAAAATAACTGTTGGGAACATTACCATCAAAACCGGTATAGTTCCTAATAAGCAGATGCTCCCCACAGCTTAGGTCACTGTGAGCAAAAGTCTGTGAAAGTGTGGACACGGGCAGGCACTACTGGGCCACAATGTTACCTGCATTAATGTAAAACCCATCCATGTGTCATGTTTGCTCAAAGCTTCCCACTTTGACAGCTAACCCGGATTATAAATTACCCTGTGGCGATAATCCCTATGAAATACACTGATCTTATCTCCAGGTTTGCTGTCTGCTGAGCAATGAGCCCGGACCTGTCACAGGTCAAGAAAGGTGATTGTGCTCTGCACTGGGGCAGGCTCATGGCGAGCATTGTGTGCAATTTTGGGCACCA
>VZRL01003197.1:4521394-4544634 GCA_013397895.1 Origma solitaria
GCCACAAGTCCCCGGCCCGCGGCGCCTGCGCAGCCGGGGCTGGCCCGGGCGGGCGGGGCGCTCCGTGCCCGGGCTGGGAACCGCCCGCGGGCACAGACACTGCCCGCGCCCCCGCGCACTCGTAATTTTGGCCTCCAGGAGGAGGCTGCGTTAACACCGAGGTGTCGAATCTTGGCGATAAAATCCAGTGAGTTCCAGGTTTGGAGGTTATTTTGAGATGCAGTGAATGAAGTTCCTAACTTTGTTCTTGCCAGCAGTTTTGAGTGTTGACTATAGCCTGGAGGGTCAATTTACTAGTCCTAGTTCACTGCAGAAAGTGCCCGGGAATGGCGGTGAAGCCTGGAGCGTGGGGTGACCTCGGGTAGTGCAAATTGCGGCATCTTTGATGTCCGCAGGACCAAAGGCAGAACACGCGCTGTGAGCTCCTGTGCCTGGGAATCGCCGGAGCAGCGGTGGGTGTCACACTCAGGTCATTTGTGGCAGCTTGCAAGTCAAGACACAGGCCCTGTTAAGTAGGTGCTTCCCACTGACATGAGAAAATCTTAATTCTCACCGTGTGAGACCTGGAAGGTCGCTTGGAAGGTCTGGTCACTCGTGCTCAGGAACAGGTGAATAAAAATAGTTGGGGTACAGGCAGGGGAAGGAGAGAGATCTCCTGCTGAGAACTGGGAGAACAGCAAGGGAGTTCAGCAGGCTGAAAATCCAGAGGAGGTTTGTAACTTCAGAGGGGCTGGAAGAGCCTCCAAAGTGAGAGCACCAGGGAAAGTCCCAACAAAAAGAGAAAGATGGAAACAAACTTTTTAGCAGGACCTGTTACAATAGGATGAGGGGAATGGTTTTAAATAAAAGAGGGTTGGTTAGAGATATAAGGAAGAAAGTTTTAACACTAAAGATGGTAAAACCCTGGAACAGGGTGGCCAGAGAGGTGGGAGATGCCCCATCCCTGGGAACATTCAAGGCCAGATTGGGTCTGGGGGTGTGGACAGCCTGGCCAAGTGGGAGGTGTCCTTGCTCACTGCAGGGTGTTGGACTGGCTGACCTTCAAGTGTCCCCTCCAACCCAAACCATTCCATGACTCTGTAACAATGCTAGGACAGGACCATGGTTATAATTTATGGAAGTGCTTTTCTGACATGGTTGCCCAGCACAGTCAGGTTTCCTCAGAACACTGCGTTTGGCCAGCACAATGTGTTGTTTACTGCAGTTTGCAATAATCATCACTTTATCATCTCCAGGCCCTGCAAGAATCTCATTTTGTGGGGATTTAGGTCTGTGTCTCTAGGAAAACAGTGGAATTTTGTAGAAAATTATACACAACTATTTTTATGAAAGAAGAGCAAATGTTAAGAGGAAATGCTCTAGGACAGATCTCTTAGAGCTGCAGGGCTATGATTTAGCAATTCCCCCAGTTACTTAGGTGATACTTGTGTAGAAGGTGTGGTTGATTCTGTTTGCAGTTAGTTGGAAGCTTTCTACCTCAGCACAGACATGACTTCCATTTTTCATAAGTGGAGTGGAGATCAGTAAATGAAAATAAATTATATTTATAGGGTAAGTTCTCTCATGACAGATTATCATGAAACTCATTCTTAAAGAATGCTTCAATCGAAAAGAAAATTAGAAAGCCCACCTGGCATTTGCTGTGGTCAAATAGAGGGACCGACATGTCATTCAGTCAAAGGAGACCTCAAACATCACAGGTGAGAGTTTTTGTACTCTTCCATAAAGATTTTTTAGATTTTACAAATAAAAATACATTAAAATAAGCTTTTAAGAGACCTAAGAGGAAAAAAATATGTGCTTTTAAAATAGTATATATAGAAAGCATTGTTTTCTAGTTCATATTAAGTAACTCAACACTTGCAGAAATATTTAATATAGCTTCTTTGCATGGCTTCTAATTATAGGGAAGTGTATCATCCTTGTCAATACTCTATGATATTAAGACCTGGATATTAACTATATCCAGGTGCAACAACTACCACAGGTCTGAACACAGACGAAGTGAACCTTGCTCAGAGCCAGCTTAGTTATTCTTTTTTCAGACATTAGCAGGAGCATTTTTGTGCTTCCAAGGTAGCTAATATTATTAATGACAGTCAGAAATATTTCAAATATTTTTTTTCTTGATGACAGGATCAAGTTGTGGTGCTGTTTGAAACAAGCTTTCAGGGCTTTGCATTTTTTATGAGATGAACAAAGGCAGGATTTCAGCTGAGGAATTCTTGCAGTTGTGACACTCTCCAGAGTATCAACTGGTTTTGTTAAGATCTCTCCATTGCTGTCACAGTGATACACAGCAGTAGCAGAGGCTCTCTATTATCTCACTTCCATTGTGGATCTTGTTCTAATGTGACTTATTTTGATGCTGTCAGCTGGCATTCAGTCACAAATTGCTCTCACTGTTCTCACTCTCTAGTCATCATTGTGAGACAGGGCCTTGCTATTCTCGTCCCTCTGCTAATAGCAAAGGAACCATTCCTGCCTACACAAATTGGAAGTCCACCTAAACAAAACAAAGCGTGTAGGAAGAGGATTATAATATATTTACATCTGGTTTTTTTTAGCTGGTGGAGCTTCATGTTTTTTATGTCCCAGCAGAAGTGTGGGACTTCAAGTTGAATACAGTTCCTGTAGCTCTTACTAGCAAATTCGTCTCAGCTGGATTTATAAGGTGAGTGTAATCTTAGGTGTCATGTATGTGGTAGGTGCTTTACACTGTCCTTTAGTCTTTTAGTCCAGCTGTTGCTCTAGGGAGCACAATTACATCTGTCAGCAGAAACTTGTTGTCTAATTAAATTTCTGGAGGGTAAGCGGTGACCGTAACTAGCATTATGTTAATTGGTACTGTATTAGGCTTGTACTTGTATCACAGAGCTGTAGCTCCCTTGCAGCCCATGGTGTAGACCATTGAAAAGCACTTCCAGAGCAGCTCTAGTATTTTTGCAGAATAATTTATATTGTAACATCATATCTCATATTCTTTCTGTCTGCTTGAGCCTAATTATCAAAAGCTAGAATTCTTGTGGGCAATGGGCCAACTTCAGGACAGTGGCTTGATGAACATGTCAGTTCCCAGGAACAGGGATATCATGATCTGAGCTCTCTCAGCCCAGAAAAAGAGCTGAAGCCTTGTTTGTCAAGGGGAAGCATTACAGCCTGTGAACCAGCAGCATTTCCTCTTTCTTCTTCAGCAGTAGTTCTGAAAGGCTGTGCACAACACCGTGTACCATGTGTCTTCTCAGGTAGCTGTTTAAAGGAATTAATGAAAAAATACCCTGGTTCCCAGCCTTAGGCTCAAACCTGACACAGAATGTTGCATTTTTACTCTTCCATAGCTTTGAAAGTTTTACTTGTACTCCTAAACACTTTACTCACATAATCTGTGTGTATCTAGTGTGGTAAGAAGTTGTAGAAAAATCAAATAATGTAAAGATGTGTATTGAAAATGAGCTTTTACATGCACCTTGTCTACACCTGTGCAAAACCTGTCAATTCAGCTTAAACTGCAGGGAATAGAGGTTTTAATTAATTTAAATTGAGTCCTGTATTTTCTATTTAAGACAATATACAGTGTAGCTGAAAAGACTGACAGTGGTCAGGTGTGAGCATGTAGGGCAGAATGTATTCATTCTCACAGCTGCTTTTGTTGAGAGGCTGCTCAAAACCTGAGAAAATAAGTGCATATACCCATTTTGTTTGCTGTTCTAGTCTGCAACAGAGGTGTGGAATACACATCTGAAGCCCTATATTTTCTAGTGTAAATTTTTTTCACTGAGGCATCAAATTAAATTAGAATCCTCACTGATTTCAGTGGGTTTGTGTCTGCCTGGGTATTGTTGCTTGGTAATGACTCTTAAATAATTACTAATTCATTATTCTATGGGTACTGTGCAATGCTGCAGTACCTTACCATTAACAATAACTAGCACCTGGCCAGTGAATCACTATCTTTAAAAAAACCAACTTTTTAAAAAACTTCTCTTATTATAATCCAGGAGAGGGGACAGCAGCCTTGCGGGTACTCTTGTGGCTTGGACATTGTTGATAGCTCTCTTGTTCAGTCAGCTTCATAATCCCAGTGCTGTCTGAGTCAGCTTTACAAAGGACTCCTAGGTCAAAGTACATGCCACTTCCATTAGCTGTGAAATTAGAGGAAGATATTAAGAGTCTAGTTGTCTGTGGCCCTGAGTTCTTGTTCCCATGAACTTGATTTCTCAGTCTCTGTGATCTTTTTTTTTTTAATTCCTCATTCCTCACTACAGAAGCCAAACTTCTGTTATTTCTAGATGAGATGGCTGCAATGAACTCTAATTTGCATTACTTTTAAAGGGACACCCTGTAGCAAGTGACTCGTATGTGACTGTTCTCTGCCAGCCAGTGGCAGCAAGTAACAAACTAATATTATTGTATTTTCATAGCAGCTGCACTGGCAAATAATTTTTCGATAGATTTCTGCCCTATATCTCAGGATCTGGATACCGAGATACTTTCTTCCATCATACATTGTAGTTATTTAGATGTTTTCCCTGCTGTTCATAAATGTCTTCATTTTAGGTTTCCTTGCTCGTTTGAACAGGCCTTGTGAAGGGGGGACAGTGTTAGAATTGCCTTGGAAAGAGCTTGCATTTATTTGGTTTCAGAAGAGCTGCTTCTCTGAGACATCAGCCTGAAGAAATTACAGTAAATGAGAGATTTGAATTACAGATCTTCTGTGTTCTCACATAGGTCATATAGGGATGTGTATTGAATTATATATCCATCGTTCACGTATGTCTTTATACATTTAAAATAAAGGATGTTAAGGCTAATATCTGCAGCAAATGTGGGCAAAATAATGGCTGGGGAAGAAATAAGCAGGAGCCAAATGTACAGGGAGTAAGTAGTGAGCCCTAGATGTGTCCACTGTGCAGACTCTGGCCTCCTCTGCATGCCTGAGCTCCAGGGCAGGTTCATGGTCTTGAGGAGGGTCCTCAAAGTCCAAGGTATTTGAACTAATACAAGGGAGGCATTGTAGCCCACTGAAGTATTGTGTTCAGGAGATGAAAATGACGGTGTTTTTACAACATACTTGAGGTGTGAACTGGAGGCCTATAGGGCTGCTCGCGAGTGTGAACAAACTTTGATGGGTTAATGTTGGAGAGCTGTTCAAATGGAGCACATGGCAGGTTCTTGTCTGTACAGTTTGCTGAGAATGGCATGTGCTATCCCCCAGACTGTGTCTGTGCATTGCTTGAGCAGTGAGAGCTGCTTGGGCCTAAATCATCCTAACACTTAATCAGAGGGGGTGATTGACGGTCTCGGGCCTGAATTTGTTCCCTGGTTTATCTTATATGGCAGCATAGAACAATTAGAATTGCATATGCTGTGCTGCAGAGCTTTGGTGTGCCTCTGGCACATTTGGATTTATTGTGCAGGGATGCCTTTTATTCTGTAGTGATTTTTTTTTTTAGCTCATTACTTTAATATTTGCATACTTTCAAGTAGAACATTAAGTGATGGAATTCATATTTGTGTCAGCATTCTCATCCTCAAACCATGGTGGAAATGTTCACACTGCAGAGTTTGTTTTTTATTTAAAATACATTTGCATGCACACATGCACACACCCAACTGTGAATTTGTGTTGGAGAAGACAAAAGCAAAGGAATGTGCCTGCTGCCTAAAGGGGACAGTGATGAAGTCTCCTCTGGCCCTGGGTGCCCAAAAGGAATGTTCAACAGTCCTGGACCAGCCTCATGGAACTTTGTCACTTACCTGGAAGTGTACGACTGTGGTTTCCAGTGTTGTTGTTATTCATCTGCAGATGAGAAACAGCATTCTGAAGGAGTAACTTTCAAATTTTGTCTACTTCCATATTCTCCCTTTGTATGAGGCTGATGAGTGTTGCTAATTAATGTGATGACAGCCCTCACCATGCAGGGTTCTGACTGCCACGCAAGACTCTCTGGCCCATCTGTAATTGGGTTCAGTTCTAGGACATAGTTCCTACTTTTGGACATTCTGTCTGTGCAAACCAGCACGTACAGAGCATTATCTTCCCCCTCCTACTAACTAGCCATCATTATTTGATCTTACAGATGTATTAATGAATGACAACATTCTAGGGTATCTCCTCACATCACATTAAGAGTGCTGCGGGAGAAGCTTGGAGAGTACCTGGGTGGAGTGACACTTGCAGATAAATTCAAATTTTTGAAGTGCCTTGGGAAAAAACTAGCAGTGGTAAGTTAATATTTCTTTTTTTCTTTAGAGCTCTTTTGTTTTAAAATGTAAACCAGAGATTTCATTCCTGCAGATGAGATCAGATCACATAAAATAGAGATAACTTTAGGAGCACTGTTAGCATTTGTTCTAAACATGCTGCAGCATAAACTCTTGTCACAGCACATCTACTTCCCCAAGTGCAAAGGCACAACTGGAAAGGTACATTAGAAATATCCTTTAAAGCAACAGGTGCACTTAGTTGCCATCCAGGGGAAAGATGCTAGTTTTCGTAAGTCCATGGATTAAATACAATAAATCTGATTGCATTAAAAAACCCCAAACCCATAAGGTCATTATTACATGCACAGGGTTGGGAATATGGCAGTTGACAAATTTGCAATGGAAGCTAAGTCAGAGTTCCTCTAATGGCTCCTGCTGTGACCTGCTCAAAAGCATTTAAGAGATCATTCTCCGAATGAAAACTTCTCTGGATGTTCCATTGTTTAGTTCAGTAATATAGCCTGAGATGTAAGTAATAGAACCCTTACATGTGTGAGTCATGACTGTTCCTCACATTGATTCTATATGTATATTTATATCTTACAAAGCATAGCTAAAGATTAAATTAAATAGAAAATAAGTCCAACTGAAACTTTGTTCATGTAATAGACAAAGATTTAAGTCATTTATGTAAGTATAGAATACTTTTTTCCATGTCTTATTTCACCTGTTTCTCATGGATTTGGAAATGAACGATAAGCAGGAAATTTGGTGCCATTCTTTATTTCATTTCTAGTTGAATTATCACTAAAATTGCTCTCACAGAAGACTAGAATAAATACTAAGTAATATGCAAAAACTTGGTGGAAATAAATGAAAAGAAACTTAAAAGACTGTGATACCATCTGAATTGGAAAGCATGCATATGTTTTCAATGAATTCAGGTCTTTTTAACTGGATGATAATAAGTAAGGTGGTGTTATTTTCTTCCTCACATAGTTCAGAGATAAATGGAGACATTTTCCAGCCTCCTTTATAATGTCAGCAAATGAATATAATATTTTATGTTAATAGACAATTAAAGATATTGGTAATATACATGAATATTTATATAGAAAAATTAAAGATATTGTTTTACTTTGAGGTATTTACTGTTGCTTGATGTTTAACTTTATAACAAAGTGTAAAGCAATAAACCAACTGGTTTATTTGTTGTTTAGGGTCATGGTAACCTCATTGAATTACATCTCTATGATCAAATATTTGTTGAGTGTTCTTCCCCCCTCAGTCTTCTGTTTCACAACACTAACAATGTAAGCAGAACTAAGAACTGTGCCCTGTTTGCAAGCAAGGGTCTTTTAAATGAAAAATAAACATAAACCAAAATCATGTTAATTTCCTCTTCCTTTTTTGCATATAATTTGTGTGTTTAATTCAATTTAATTATTTAAATGTAAGCTCAGATTTCTTTTCCTTATGTTGGGGCACATCTTTCTAATAGACATCAACTATTTCAGACTTTGCTGTTAGGACAACTGTTGAGATGTGAAAGTGTATGTCACAAAAAGAATTAGAAGAAAAATTAAAAATACAACACGACATAGAATAATAATGGATATTTTCCCCATATACATTCAATATTTTGCAGTATTGTATTAGGTGAAGAGAGAAAATTATGTGAGACTTAGCATTTCTATCCAGATTCAGCTTGAAACAAGATGAAAACTTTCTTTTCCCGAGACAGTTGGATCAGGTCCTTTGAACCATAAGAGAAAGTGCAAAAGTTAAAAAAAACAAACTCAGTACATGCATGTAATCTTGTGGGTCCAATTAAGATTTGAAAAATAGACAAAGTTTCAAAACTATGTCAGAAAATAAAATTGTAGTCTAAGATTCTCTTTCCTCACAAGGCCACTACAGATGATAGTGCTGGTTATGAAAAAATGCAGTATGTAAAAATGACAATAGAATACATATGTCATATGCAACATTTTTTGAAAAAAGTGTATTATATTTGTTATGTTTCCCTTCTTTATCTCCCGAGGTGAAAGCAAAGCAAGAAACAGAACTGGAACTGAAGTCATTTGCTCCTCCTTATGTATGTATTGAATGGCTTGCAAGGTATTTTCGGAAACTTTACATTGCACATTTTCTCTTTTTCCTGTCTGATGAATATACTGTGTGTTTTCAGGCACTTTATCCTGAATTATATTTATTACCTGGAGTGGAAAATTTTGAAGATGCTTATCCATTACCATCATCAATTCAACAAAAACATCACTTTATTGAAGAAGCTAGTAGGTTTGGTCATGGATCAAGATTATCCAGTCTTTCCCAACAGAAACGTGAAAAAAGCAAACCATTTTCAGAAAGTATACAAAGCAGGCATCAGGTAGAAAATCTGGAAGTGCACAGTTCTGTGCAATGGGCTGAGAAAGAACCTGTTCCAGTTCCGCACACAAACAATAACCAAGACAATAACAACAGAATTCAAGAAAAAGAGTTGGGAGAAAAAGGTAAGCTTAACCAGTGTAGTGAAGGAGGATGATGAATGAGAAGAAAAATAAATATTATGGTTAACATTTACAATAAAATAATATGTCTGTTTCATAATATCTGTTATTATGCAGATCAAAGTGCATCTGGTGGATCTCTCTACACACCAGGTCGTTCAAATTCTGCAGATTGGGGGTCTGGAAGGTGTGACCTGGTATTACAGACCTCTGAGCAGGATCATCTCAGCCAAGATCAGGAGGACTGCAAGGCTCCGAAGTGGAATGACAAAGCTGAAGGAGCTGCTCTTACTCATGTAAACCATAGTGATGAACAAGGCCAGGATAACCAAAGACCCCAAAATCACATTAAATATCAAAAGGGTACAAATGTTTGCTGTTGTCTTTTTGCAAGAGTTCTAGAAAGTTAGCAAAGTAAAGCTAACTTTTAAGAAATCTGTAAAAGTGTAGGTTGGAATAGCACTATCAGAACAGTACACTATTTTAAAAAACAAAGATAATATCTTTCAAAGAGATGTAGTTTTACCTTGTGAGCCCTTAATTATAGAGAAACACTTTACTATAGTTGATACATTTGTCTAATCACCAGAATTAGTCAGATATAAATTCTTAAAACAAAAATACCTTTTTTTTTCCTTTATTTCATTCTTCTATTACTCATGGAACATTTCCAAATCCTAGAGATAACACCACTTGCTGTGTTGATTCACTGAATTTCCAATACAGGTTGGAAAGTCCAGTCATTGACAGTCAAACCAGCTTGATTTCTACAAGTATAATCTGTATATTTTTGTCATCACTACCCTGTCACAGAACTAACAAATATGGAAAATAATGAGCACCAAAAAGATACCAAATTAAGAAGAGACAGAACACAGGTTGCTGAAATTCTTAAAATAATAGAAGACCAAACTACAGATTATGTCCACAAAAAACAAAGGTTAGCAAATAATGAATCTTCTAAAGTAATGGATAATTTAATTCACTGATACAATCTTACTTTACAGACTTCAAATAAATGAAAAAGAAGGAGGGGAAAAAACCCATTTCGTTCAATGAATTTTCACTTGCTTTTTTGATTTTATCTTTAGCTTGCAACAAAACAGAACTAGGAAGACTAGAGCTGATGTTGGTGAAAAACTGGATAATCAGGTATGTTTTTCAAGGTAACATTCCTAGTAATCTTGAGCAATAAATATAGTCCTCCACCTACAAACAGTCTAATTTTGTAGGACTGGTGACTCATTACAAATATGAAAGATTTGAGAATAATTGAAAAAAGTTAATTCATGCACTGCTACTTAGCAGATTTGCTAATGAATATCAACTATATTTCTAAACAATTAAAATCTGCAGCTACAAATTTTAGTTTAGAAATTGGCAGTTTTTGATTTCATAATCAATGAACCAGGTGGCCATTTTAAGGTCCTTAGTTCCTGGTCTTGCATGGGAATGTCAGTAACTTGTGGAGTTATGGACATGGATGAGAACAATTAGCAATAATCTATGGCTTTTTCTGTATGTTCTCTGTGATGTAAGTGTTCAATGTTCTCATTTTATTTGCAGAGGTCCAGCTGTTTTTAATTTAGTAATCATGTAATCAGTTCACTCAGGCCACTTTCAGGACATATGTCTAATGTAACTATTCAGCATTATGATTCTGTACTTACAGTTGTGTCTTTTGACTCTATAGGCATGTGAAAATAAGCAAAATCATCTTACTTGTCCACAAGAGGATATTTCACCTCCTAGTCCACCTTTTTTGGCACTTACTCTAAATCCACCTCAGGTTCCTGTAATTCAGGCAGCAAGTGAGTACATGATTCCAAGAAATTGCAAGGAAGTGAACATTTAATCAAGACTGAAGAGTTAATGAAGATGTAAATACCTACTTTATGAAAGGATTTGTGCACACATTCATTCACGCTATTGTTATGAAGTTTAATTTATGGTTAGAAAATTGCAGGCGTTTATGATTGCATGGGCTGTCCTAGAGCTTGGCAAGTTCCCAGCACTAGGAAACCCAGAGTGTGGAGTTGTGGATGGAAGGAGAAAAAGGGGGATCAGATGAAATATGGCAGGCTCGAGGGAGAATGTGGCAAAGAAAACCACAAATAGTATTGCTGAGGAGGAGGATAGCGAGAAGTGTTTGACCTATTGCTGCAGACTAGTGAAAGTCTGAGATACTGTCCTACCAGCTGGAGTTTAAGGCAAAATTTCTCTACAGTTTATATTCCAATGTATTTTAAGCAGGAAATTGAGGCTTTTTTTGCTTCATTGGCAGTAGTTTTCAATGTATGGTTTATATTTCTTGATTATATAATTTTAGTGATACATTGTCTAAGCATATAAAAGGGTGTTTGTTTGTGTGTGTGTATGAATGCCTAGATTCCTGCTGGATTTCTCCCTTTTTCTAAAGCACCAGCGGTTTTGAAAAGTTGGAGATACTTGATTAAAATAAAATTGTTTCTACTGCTTGTTCTGACAGAGCCTTTGGCATAATTTGTGATGAGTGCATTACAAAAATCTTAACTGATCCTTCCTACTTAGAGTATTCAGATGCTTGCTAAATATAATTGTAATATCTTTAGAAAGCAAGATGGTAGAACAATTGCAACAAGTGAAGAAAGACAGAAGGCGCATGGAGAAAACTAGAGAAGAACTGATCAAAAAAGCTAAAGGACTACTGGAACAAAATAAGCTGAGGAGATACCATGGTACATTTTTAATTTATTTTGGAATTTGGAATGATTGAGAAATTACACTAAAACCAATGTGAAAGTATTTGTCTCCTTGTCAGTGAGTTTAATTACAGAGAGATTTTTTTTTTTTTTTTTTGGTTTGCTAACCAATAGCTCCAAGAAGACTCATTTTGTGTAATAGCATCCTAGAAAAATTCAAGGTTGCAATGTTTCCTTCCACTTTTTTTTTGTGGCATATCTTATGAAGTTAAGATTATCTTGGCTTTTATGAACTATCCAAGTTGTGTCTCATGTATGTGCAGTGTTCAGAGAGCTGCTGCAGGCTGCTCCTCCCTGAGGCCAAGGGCAGCTGAAATATTCTAATCCTGCCTTTAGCTGGTGCTTACAGAGGCTTGTACTGTGCTCATAGGGCTTCAGGTAAATTGCAGCATAATAATTTTTTTCCCTCCTATCTAATGGTTTTCAGTTTATGACATGGAAGTTACAAGCCTGTTGCAACAAGCTTGACAGACCTTCGTTTTTAACAAGGTCAAATCCCATTGAAATCTCACAGGAATTTTCTTCATAAAATTATTTTCAGATTTATACTTAAAACTGTCATACCTAAGTCACATCCTGGTTATACAGAGATGAGATTTAATAATTTTGATGTTTTGAGAGCTTTCTCTTTGTGCTTAAATGCAGCTAGGTCTTTAGGAGTCTCAAATATTACTTGTAGATCATTGAAAGGTGACAACAGGCAAATTCTTTCAGTTGTTCTCTAAGGACAGAGCTGCACTGCACTCTGCAGCATGGGGAAGCTGTATTTAAAAAGCCCCAAAGTTGGGTACTTGAAGCAGTAACTCTGTAGTAGCGTGGAGCTGCAATGCAAGCTAATTTACCTTGCTGAGATAAGCCCTAAATGACTCCTGCATTGTCTTAAGTTATGCTATCCAGTTAGGTAAAACAAAGGTTATTTCACAAGCATTGAAACAGCTTCTGCAGGTTCTTTAAGAAGCGTCTGTACCTCTGAATTTTTTTTACCAGACCTGTCAAGTTTCACAAGTAAGGGCAGGTTGCAAGCGTGTACCTTTACAAGGTATTAAGGAAAGAGCATTTTCTGCAGGAAATATAAAATGAAGTTGTTCAAAATCTCTGGCCGCGAAGAGCATAAATTTTGCCTAAATCTACAGTGCTACGTTTTCTGCTACAGTAGAGCTATGGGCTTCAGACTGTGCACTCACAGGCCAGGAGCACTTACGTGCAGCAGAACCGCAGAATAGCCAGGCTGCATAAAACTTTGGGTTTGGACTCTGTGTTCTATCTCAGTGGACAGATCGAGCCTTTTGTTGTAGGTGTTTGTGTGAAAATTCAATTGCATTTACAGTTAATGTAATTTTAATGAAGATTTTCTTTCACTAAATGCTTATTTTAAAGAAACCTACTGCCATGTTTCAATGTGTGCATTGGCCAGCTGAATCTTGTGAGATTGACTTCAGCAGACTTTATGATAAGGTTAACAAGACCAAACACTGTCACTGTTTTCCTGTGCAGTTCGTGAGGAATGGAAAAAGAAGTATTTTGAAACAAAGAAAGCTACAGTTTCACTGGAGGAGACTTTAAACAAACTTGGACAAGAGTTAGAGCTTTACCACCACAAATTGCTTTTGCAATTGGAAGCCAGAGAGAGCCGAAAACAACCAAACAATACAACAAACTCCAAGGTATTTGCTTGTATTATTTATTACCTCTTTTTACACAGTCTGAGGATTTTTTTGTATAAAATATAAATTAAAGAAACAAATTTATCACCAACCAACAACTTATAAAATAGCTTTAGCTCAAGGTTTTGAGGGACAGAATTCCTTCAGGCCATTTGTCTCAAAAAGACTGCAGAAGTGCAGCATTTGAGTCTTTCTGCTTTGTGTTTGCACCTTCTTATAACAAAATCCCCTTCTGTTCAGTATGATTCAGTGTGAATTTTTCAGTTCTACATTGTTTCCATGATCCCAAATTTCACACATGGAGATAATGAGTGTTTGGAGCACAAGAAATGTATCTGTAGCTTTTGAAGTGGTTGCACCTGAACTATTGTGCAAATGTGAGTTTCTTAGGAAGTTCAGAGAGGGATTAAAAACAAGAAAAGATAAAAGAAAGGGGGAAACACCCTTTCCAACAGTTGTGTCTGCTAGTTTCCTAAATACATTAATGGAAGCAAGTCAATTGGCAAAACTGAAAATAGCCTAGGAAAAAGAAATGCCCCTTTCTTGCATCTGAAAGGTGCGGGTATGTACAATCTAAGAGTGCATATTATATACAAACGTGTTATTTGAGCTATCTTGAAATATCTACAAAATAAAAATATGAAGAGGGTTGCCATTGCAGTACTGGCCATGTTCAGACAACGTTATTGCTCCTTTTGAGGGGCACTTCAGGGTGGGGGTTTTTAGGTCTCCCTGGCTAGGCACAAAGAAAGGAAGGACACGCACAAGTTACCATTCCTACAGCAGTTGTGTCCTGGCCAGCACCCAGAGAAGGGAGCTGGGATTTAATGAGCTCTTAGGCTAAGCACAAGGCTGCTCCCCACCCCTCGTGAGCTACGTGCTGGCCAGGCAGGCATCAGGCAAGTGGGAAAGCAGGCGAGTTGGAAGGAGGTTAGAGCATTGTTTCTGAGTGGTGAAGTGGCACCCAATGAGTGAAGAGATGCACTAATGCTGCACTTCAAGTTTTGTTGCTGTTGTTCCACACAGAATTACACAATCATCCGGATTACTACAATGCAGCATGAACTTGATCAGCTGAGGAAGAAGCTAGACGATACAAAAATGAAACTCATAATAGAAATTAAGGTACTCTGCCTTTTAATTAGAACAGTCAAAATGTGACTATGTTTAAAAAAAAATTAGACCTACCCAATTATTAGATGACATAAATGTTTGCTAAACAGTTCTTGTTTTATGCTGTTCGTTTTAAGGTGTTAGGTCTTGTAACTTTATCACTTGAGCCAAATTACTCAAGAACTCCAGGTTATTAGATGATTTGGAATGTATGGCATTCAAACAACTTGGATACTCAATGTACTATGTAAGCTAAGGTTCACAGTCTGGTTCACAG
Organism: Origma solitaria; assembly: GCA_013397895.1. Lineage (NCBI taxonomy): Eukaryota > Metazoa > Chordata > Aves > Passeriformes > Acanthizidae > Origma > Origma solitaria. The sequence continues at coordinate 4,535,910 of VZRL01003197.1, forward strand.
AATTCCCATTTAATTCAAAAGGTAATTGCAGAAATACATCTGGTTTGGTGAGGCACTGATCAGTAATAAATAGACCATGGCTAAAGAAAAAAAATGGTATAAAGGAAAAAAAAAAATTTAAAAAAGAAAGAAAGAAAAAAATAAAAAGAAAAGAAAAAAAAAAGGCTGTCCAAGCAGATGGCAGACATCTTCATCTGCTTTATTCCATATCAGTGCTGCCTGTGACTCTTTTTGGAAGGAAGAAGATAGTATAGGGCTTCACACTAGATAGTTTTCCATCACTGAAAGCTTGAAATAGGAGTGTTCTACATTACAGAGATTGCCCATACCCGTTTACTGGGTACTCAGAGTGGATGTACTCATTATGACTCCTCCATTGTCTAGCAAGGAGTGGAAAGAACAATTAATTTTGCAGTTGTCTCAAAAACATCAAGGCAAAGTACAGAACAAAGCAGTGCGAAAACTAGGCTATCTAATTAGACACATAAAATTTTTAAAATGAAAGATGTAGCCTGTATTCAGCCATCCTGTATAAAATTCTGTCTTGGTTATATAAACCTATATGCAAGTCAGCTCCAAAAAAAAAGCTTCCTTAAATTGCCATTCCTTAAATTATGGGTTCTTTTGCAGATGAGAAAGCAGGCAGCATCTGATTTACAAGCACTGAGAGCGGAACTGACACAGAAGAAGATTAATTCAGCTTTAATTCTGCAGTCCAGAAAAGCAGGAATTTAAGATGACATGACTAACATCTATAAAGTCTACAGCAGCTCTCTAGTGTATATAGAATTTCAGAGCATTTGTTTGCATGTTCTTGAAGGTACCTTGTAAAAAGACATCAACTATATAAATGTTGTGGAATTTGTGTACTGAGCTACTGAGGTAGTGCAGCTCACTTCTTTTTAAATCTCACTCTTACTGTAAGATTAGTCAGCTACTTAAACATACAGTTTAAGTTAGTAATGTGTCTAAAACGAAGCTGTTATTTTTAAAGTACAAATTAGTTAATTGTGTGACATCCCAGTGGTATGCTGATGTTCTTTGATTAACTAAATAGCTACTAAGCAAATGAATCTAAAATCTGTAACCTCCTGTTCTTTTCAGGTACGCACATTGTATTTTTGGGAAATTATTAAAATACAGCTTCTGTAGAACTACAGCAACAGTAATCCTTTATTTAACTATTTACTGAAGTATGTTTTTGGCATTATAAGTATGCGTATCTATAAATTACCAATGTATCATTACCATATTATTATGAAGAATAAACGAAATCTCAGATAATCTCACTTTATTTCATATCTAGCTGTTTCTTTCCCTCTCTTATTAGCAAAGTCACCTGGACATTAAATGTCTTGTGTAATTTGAAAGCTTGCCTGAAAGCCTTCTCTTGGACCAGGATAATGATGAACCTGCTTTAATATACAGTATTGTATATTCTGTCCTTCCTTAATTCCAAGGTCATGCATGCGCTGAGATAAACCATTCTCTGAAAGAGGAATCAGAAACCTCTTCATGGGAATTTTTTTCTAGCTCTTCTGTTTGCCTCTTTGCAAACCAGATGTTATTATATTAAGCAGAAGAATAACATGCTAGGAATTAAATCTCAGCTAAAAAGCTGTCAAGGCTGTATTTATTACTGGAAGTGAAGCACTCATGAGAAATAAGTTGTATGATAAGAAAATTACGCAGCTCTCAAAAGGACTAACTTAGAAATGTCTTGAGTCAAACCACCCATTATCCAATTTATTTTCTTAAAGATAGGACTTAACAAAGATTTTAGTGCTAAAGTATTAAATAAATTATTAAAATTACACCCACTTTTGCTCAATTCAGGGTTGAAGCTCACATTTTCTATTTCAGAATTGTGTCTTATTTAAGATACAAGAGCAGGCTACTAGCTACTGGAAAATCAGAACCTAAATTTAAAATATATTATCAATTCATGATTCTTGACTGCTACAGGAAAAGAGTTTTATTATTAAATCATCTTGCCCTCAGAATTTTGCAGGTCAGATATTCATTCTAGAAGACTCTCAATTCAGCAAATATCCATCTCAGTATTTAAGCATATAAGTAGTAATACACATTTTGAAGTACAGATATGTGTGTAGATACACACACATATAAACATAAACATAAATATATATATACAAATATATAAAAATATATATATAAAAAATTGGCAGTTTCTCTTAAGACTTATAGACCAGTGCTCTAGTGAAAAGCCTTCTGATTTATCAAGGGGATTTTTTAGTTTCTGCAAGAGCAGTAGGGTTCACCTTCTGCTTTCCATCACCTGTTTTCTCAATTGAGATGAAGTCTTCAATTCTTTTCCTCAGTAGCCATTACGGGTAGTGCTATACTATGGTAACTCTTTAGCAAGAAAAAAAAAAACCCAAGCAATCAAACAAAGAAACCAAAACCCCCCCCCAACCAAACCAAACCAAACAACCCACCAAACCCACAACTCACTACATCTACCCTAATTAAATAATTTTTTTAATTAATGGAGTCACTTAAGCAGGGCGCAGTTGCACTTCAATCTGGTTGTGAAACAGTTCTGAGGGGCAGACAAGCAGTGTGGGCTGTGAGCTGTAGAACAAGTAAAGCACAGACAGGCTTGTTCACAAGCCTTACCAAGAACAGCATTTTATTTAAAAAAAATCCTGTAAACACCAGCCAATCTTTACATCACTATGGATATTTTAAAAAGTTATACAATTTCTCTAAGCAAATGATTTTATGAAAATATGAACTGGAAAGAAAACATAACCGCCTATTATCTTGGAGACAACACCCCATAAAAACAGGCTAATGAATGAATCTTAGGGTGTGTGAAAAAGTAGATATGCCGTTCATTAAATAAGCTTCTGAATTCTAGATTTCAGGAAGTAATTTTAAATGGAAGGAAACATCATCCAGATCCTCTCCGTAGTAATGCTCTCTCTTTAACATAAGGTCTGAATTTTTTTGCTTTTGAAACGAAGGAATTTATGTGATACATAAGCACAGTGAAATGGGTTTATTGAATATTCCTTTCTAACAACAAGTTTGATATAAATCTTAATGGCAACTATTTCATGTTATGTAATTTCTTCAGTCTATAAAAATCCTTTAATCTAGGAGAGTAACCAAGTTGCATGTAATCAACAATCTGTCTCTCCAGTATTCTGTTTAATCTGATTGTACAGTGACGTAGCTAAAATAGAGGTTGGGTTGGGAAGTCAGAAGGCTGAGACTGCACCATGTAACCCCAGAATAAATATTTGCTGCACCTGGCAGCTTTAGCAAAACATCATTATGAGACTGCCCTTGTAAATCCATCAATTGGTCTTGATACCAGATACACACTGGGTTCAAGCATTAACTAACTTACAGTAATTGTGAAAAATGAAAAAGATGAGCAGTCTTAAAAAAACCTACTGACAAAGCAACATTGGAACTTTCTGAAGAATTAAAATACAGCTTTGCATATAAAATAACAAGATTAATTTGCCTAGTTTTTAAAGTTTTTGTAATCACAGTATATTTATATAAAGTCCAAATTCATGATAGTGTAAGTCAAAATAAAAAATTACCAATATTCATCATTCTAAGAGAAGGGTTCGCATAGTTCTTATGGTGTCAGAGCTTGCCACATTGCTTGAGTTTGTTGCTGTGCTGCAGCTTCCCTGGAATAGTCAAGACTATTTCCATTCCACATACCAATGCCCCTTAAACCTCGGTTCTTCACATATGCTGCTTTTAGAGAGATGCTGCGAGGGTCATCAAACCATACCTGGTGGAATTGACCAAGAGAATCCTAGAAAAACATTTAAACGCTAGTGTCAGTGATTACATTTTCTCTTGAACACACTTAAAAGTACAATTAAAAACTGAGATATACAAGCTGTGTAGATTTACATAACATTTTCCTGATTTACCAATTATTTGTCACACAGGAGAATTAAAAATTCTAAGCCAAACACATGGCTATTTTTTGTACTTGTAGAGTCTAAGTTATAAAACAGTGACACAATTTAACTGAAGTTAGATGAAAAGAATTTGCTAATTTGTATTTTAGTATTTTTTAAAATACGGTTAAAATTTCAGATACAATATCTAATCTAACAGGTGAACTCAGTTAGAGATTAAAGGCAATAAACAGCTTTAGAGGAGGTTATAAAATTTAATCAAGGTTATCCTGCTTTTACCTGGTCATTGCTTACAACACCTTTTAATCATCTACATGTGAAACTTAAATAATTTCTACAGAAACAAGACAAAATTCATACACTGTGGTATTCTTGTAAGCACAGTCATTTATGGACTCTTCTACTGTGTCTATGTAGAAAATAAATGCAGAAAAGAATGTACATGCAAGGCACTGAGCTAGAAAAACTTCAGAACATCTCAGAATCTTTTTTAATTTAAATAATTTTTCAACCCATAAAAGTAACTATAACAGGGAAGGAAGGAGCTATAGGATGTTTTTGTGCCAAAATGTCCTTTTTGACATGATACAGTGTCTCAAGAAAACTGCAAAATAATAAAGATCTTTATGACTCCTGCAGCCTTCAGGCACTGCACCCATCTTTCAGATTAGGAATTGAAGACACAGAATTCCAGCAATTCTTTACTATACAACCCCGCCCCCCCAAAAAAACCAACCCAAAACCTCCCAAAAATCCCCAAAACAAAAAAAAACCCCAAACCAAACAAAAAACCCCACAAAAACGCCCAAAACAAAAATAAACCACAACCACCCCCCAAGAAGAAGAAAAAGAGAAAAAAAGAGAAAAAAATAAACACCATAAGGAAGAATCTAATCCTGATAACTTTATACTCAAAGATCTATGGTTCGTGAATGTTTATTCCACACCATGGTGTCTTGGAAAAAGACTCTTACCTTGTACTCATAAAATGGAGACTTCTGTACCTCATCCCACAGCACTCCTGAAAAAGAACTGTTCACTTGCTTCATCATCGTTCCGTAGGGAACCTGGTTCCCTGCAGCATCGCTGCAAGGAGCCCCACGGAAAGGGACTTTGGGAAGGGAACAAATGTGATCCTGAAAACAAAGCAGAAGGCATGAGTTTCATGTTAGATATACTGAACTCCAAAACAGAAGTACAGCCAAGAACAATTCACAAGAGGCATTAGAGCTTCAAAAATCCCAAATCTTCGAGCAACTCTAGCAAATACTATTTGTAGAGAAAAGTAAATTAAACCAGCTAAATTTTCTTTACTCTGCAGTAATACAGGATTGGATGGATATCATTCAGCTTATACAGTTGTCTTATCTTTTTCCATCTTTAATTGATCCTTCACATTTTTCCTAAGTATAACATTTGAGATGTCATAAACTGCTGTGCTGTAACAGTCATAGGTTTCCTATGGTTTGTTGCACCTGTCTTTAAGCAGTGAGCAAAGTTAAAGGTGTTGAGAAGGCACATACAAGTGTTGTAGGGCCTTTGGACATCACCTCTTCTCATACAGATAACATTTTAGCTCCTTAGTCAAACACAGTGCTTGGGTATCACGGGGTCCAGGCTGCCTAAGGAGCTAAAATGCCTTATGTGGTAACACACTGCTCATCAATTATCAGCCAAGCAAAAGATGCTGTCTTGTGTCCCAGCTTTATGCTCTTATCCATCAGACCACCAGTGTTTCCTAGTCCAAAAACAAGATTATCAAAATATAGTTGTATCTTTCCAAGAAAAAAAATTAACAGTATGATTTCAAAGGAATAATCTTCACCTTACCGTGGAGAGGTTTTGGCAGACATAGTCATAGCCATACCACGGGACACCCATCACAAGCTTCCTAGGATCAATGCCCAAAGCAATGTACTCTTCATATCCTAGTGTTGAGGGAAATAAAAATTAACATGCATTATTTACTTTTTCTATGCTTTTTATTCTTACTGCTAATCTAGAGCCAGAGCCACTATAGTACTTGAATGAGCCCCAGACAGAGGCCAAGGTGTAAGCTGTCCTTTGCCTTCACCTGCACATTCTACTGAGTGAGAGCCTTGCTCTACTGAGATCCCAGTAACTGGTCTAGTTGCTCACACTCAAAACTATCTGCCCTGAGCAGAGGTTCACAAAGATGAGAGAAATGTTTCAGGTTATTTGTAATCCTAGGCAGACACCATTGCTGCTCTTTGTCATTCTAGAAGTGTTCCTCACGCTCGTGAGGGCTAGACATTTCAAGTAACAACACACAACTGCTATAGGTCTGCCTGTATCATCATAAGGATCAGTGATACTGTTTTCACATCAGGACAACACCTATTTGAACAGACTCAAAAGCCTCACTGCAGCAACAATAACAAAATAGACCTGTCTAAGAAAGGGCAACTTTTCTATCTACTCATCTGAACAAATGGAAATGTTCGGACGCCTGGGGAGGCATTTTGTCCTCACCAACTAAAGTCTGCAGGTAAGGAGCATTGGCTTTTGCAATACAGTCTGTCCAGATCTGGCTCTGTTCATCATATGACATCACAAATAAGAAGTCACAGGCATCTGCAATCCCAGTGTAGTTGTAACACCTTCTATCTATGCATGCTGGAGACCAAGCCACATCAAATGTTACCTGAAGGAAAAATGCACAACTTAGTATCATGTAGGGCCTTAGGTGCCCTTGTTATCTCTTTAAAATAAAACCTGTAACTTTCAAAGACAGTATTTCCCAAATGCTGCAGTTTAACACACCTTGATAGTAATGAACTATAGGAGAAGCTGCTCATCTGATAAAACAAACACAAGACAATAAAGTGAGTACCCCATTACCGAATATATAGCACCAAAGAAATTAAAATATAATATGAAAGCGGCCAAAAATATGAAGCATGATGCAAATCCTTAAAACTTTAGTGATGGGTTTACCAAAACACTGTCAAACTACTTTTGCCGCAGAAGGCTGTATTTGCCCTACTTTCAAGGATTTATTGGGCCACACTAATAACTGCCAGCTTACACATGGCAGTAACATTGCATCTACAAATCTCAGTGAAGTCCCTCTCTCATTTAAATTCATACGGGTCAAAAAGAGTGATTCTTACAAGATCATATCACAACTAACATTCACAATTAAGCATTCACTAGAATATTATATTTAGCTCTGCAAAAACTTTTTCATATTCATATGCTAAACAGCACTGCCAAAAGTCCTTACATTTCATAAGGTTAAATGTAATGTTTGTATAGAGTACATTATTATTACCTGTGATCCTGGTATTTCTCTGTGAAAAGCCTCTGTAGTTTCTTTAACAAGGTCTGTCAATGCATAGTACTCAGGGGAGGTTTCGTTAACTTCTTGCTCTATATCTATGTTAATTCCATCCATATACTGTTTTTTTGCCAGGTCCACCTGTTGGGATATCCACGCTGCTCTTTTAGCAGGATCAACAATTTCCTCAAGAGGTACATCACCTAGACAAGAGGCCTTCAAGAGTTAACATACATTTGCACCACAGTAACAGTAAGAAGGAAAGGTTTGTCTTTAATTAACCAAAAAATATAAACACAAAATAAAAAGTGCCCATACCAATACTGGTAAAATGCAAAGGAGTTAACGTTTTCCCCAAGCATAATTTTGAGAAACCACCCCAGAAGAAATTACTAAGCTTCCCTGAGACAGTGGTGTTAAAATTAAATTCCTTTGGGTCTTCTATAATTTTCATTTTCTTACTTCTGCTTAATATTCTTTTAGCCACTGTATACTACTTTCCTTGAAATCGAAGTACTTTTAGCATTTCCACCGGTCATGTTTAGAGATGTTAAAAATACTTTAACCTTTGTTGCTTTCCACACCGTAGTCTTGGGTTCTGTTTTTTCTCAACAAAGCCGAAAGGTAATTACAACATGTAAGCTGTAATGGACTTTGTATTTCTAATCAGCATTTGTACCTGCACAAAGTTCCCAAGTATTCATGTTTTAAAACTCAACCACTGCCTGATACAGAGGGACTGATTTAAGTGCAAAATGCTAAAAATTACTTAAAATCCCTTTCCTTTGTCTTTTGGGTACTCCACATAAGATCCAGAAGACCCAAATAACTATCTTCTGCAAGCTTTTTCTTTCCTCCCTCTCCCTCCATAGCAGTGATGTTCCCTGTTAAAGAACTTTTATTTAGATGTCACTGGGATGGTTTTGTTACTACTGTGCCACAGGCCACTGCTGGTTTCAATACCCTGCATATCAGCACATGCAAAATTCAAGGTATTATAGTCCTGGGTTCATTAAAGCCTTATTAATTAATCTCCTTACTGATTTTAGTACTCTGCATACAACTAAATGTAAAATGTCACGGTATACAGCCCTATGTACCTTATCTTCTTATTAATGTATCATAAACATCCCCATGTTTCCAATGTAACCAACCTTTCAGTACTACCCTGGAGCCTTTAGCGTGAGCATAGCACATGAGCTCAGGGTCGTACTTTCCGAAAGCTGCCACAGTGGTAATTTTTGACCAGTCGTAGGATTTCCAGGTTTCCTTCCCCACATCAAACACAAAGACCTGGAAAAGCGGTAAAAAGCACCCTCGTTAGCCTCGAACACTTCTCAGCAGACTCTTATTTTCCACGCGGCTCTCCCAAAGGCGCACCCCCGGCGCCGCAGGGATGGCTCGGGGAGCCGTGTGCGGCCAGCCCCGAGCACCTCGCCGGGCCCGGGCAGTCCCCGCACGCCACCCCAGCCCCGGGGGACACTGCCCGGCCCGGGCCGAGCGCAGG